>JAVQJL010065907.1:0-27988 GCA_036024295.1 Nannoperca obscura | reverse complement strand
ATTTTTTGCCAGTGCAGGGTTACCCTTACCCCCCCCCCCCCCCCCAAACCCCCCCCTGGCAGTAGTTTTATATTCAGCACACAGACATGAGAGTAGTAGTACCCAAATGTCAGTAAACTTAATGGCCTTTCAAAATTATAATATTATTACTACTTGTTAATTAATGTAAGCAGTATTTTAATGTTGTAGTTGCTTGTGGTGGAGCTAATTCCAGTAGTTGGACATTTTGAGAAAAATGCTTATTAACTTTCTTGCTGAGCGTTAGATGAGAAGATTGATGTCACTCATGTCTGTATGTTAAATATGAAGCTGCCAGTTAGCTTAGCTTAGCTTAGCTTTTTACCAAGCATACTAGCGTCTTCGCTTCCAGTCCTTATCTTAAACTAAGTTAAGGTCACATATAACTTTAGGCAAATAAGAGAATCAGCATATTTTTAATCTAGCAGTTAACAATTCATCCTATTTTATAAACTGATCATGGGTTTTGTATGTTAAATGCTAATCTAAAAAATAACGAGTAGGCCAACTATGGCTTATAAATTAATGTTGTTTCCTCTGATATGTAATAGAGTAGAAGTATAAAGTAATACAGTAGTAATAAAAAGGAATTACTCAATTTAAGTACAAGTACCTGAAAAATATACATATATATAAATATAAATATATATATATAAGTACAGTACATAAGTAAATGTAAATAACTTAGCGACATTCCACCAGTGGAAATCTGCACCTTGAAAAATGAATTTAAAGTCTAGCTGTATTTGGCAGAAAATAAGCCTGTACCCGTCACTGCTGAGACTAACTGCTCCTGGTAAATAAATGGATGAGGCAGCAGCTGCAGATCAAAATTCTCAGCATACTCTCAAAAGAGTAAAAAAAACCAACAACAACAAAAAAACACACAAGTGAATCAAGCATTAGAAATGGGATGGAAGTCTGGCTGACTTTAGGGGCCCCAAAAATAGGACACATTCTTTTGTAGCAGAGGGTGTGTGTGTATGTCAACAGGAATACATACCAAGCTCCTGCTGAGGGGGCTTGACTTTCTCCACACAAGGAGGAAGGCAGGCCAAAACAAAAGGCCTGGCTGGTGTGTGCTTGCTCTGGAGCTGGATTGAGGTGGTTTCATGCTGCAAAGAACAAGGTATTATGTTTCTAACACATGCTTCAGTGGAGTGTACTATGGCTTTGGCACTGAAAGATAAGCCGAATTGTACCTTGTAGTTTTGACCAACGTCAATGAGGTCAGAGATAAAAACAAATCACAATTAATACATCACAGGTGAACTTCTGTGATGTCAAGTAAGACCAACAACACCCACATAGAGTATACTTGTTCAGACTGACCTCATGGGAAATATTTACTGCTTGGTAATTTAGTCTTTTAAATACATTTGTAACAAACTGAGTGAAAGGATTTTGCAGAAATGCTTAATTTTGTAATTCATTTTGAGAAGATTGAAAGATTAACAATTAAATAAGTTGCAGAATATATGTATATGTAGATCTGTGTCCTGTTTTCAATTAGCACAGGCAGGATTTTTTTCCCAGTGATAGTTTATTTCACATTGCTGCAATCTACCAGGGCTAAACTACTAAAAACTACTCCAAAATGGAATTAAAACAAAAACATAGTGCACAGATGCGTGAAGGAAGAGAAACCTTTTTTGCCAATCTTCTTGAATGTGATGAAACAGGAGGATAGATATATAAAACTGGACATTAGTTTGTATTTCGTGTTTTTGGTTTCAAGCTTTCTTCCTTGAACCTGGTGCTTACATTACCCACAATGCAATTCAACCACCTGTGTAAGGCTAGTAGCGGCTAATGTAGCCTCAAGCTGAGATAAGGAGCAACTACAGAGGTCTGGAAAACTAAGTTCTTTTTAACTCCACACCAGCACTGACATTACTTGAGACAATTTATTCGATTTCATATATGCAGTAATAGTCCCCAACACCTGTAAGCTCATGTTGATGTGTAAAAATGGCAGAGTTTCCCTTTAAAAGAGCTGGATACACAGTGGCAATGTAGTCTTGCTGCCAGTTGGTCCCACTGGGCACCCGCAGTACTGTGACAAAAAATCCCCTAGAACACCATTATAAAAGAGACGTCTGTAAAACTGTTGACAGGACACTTTCACCTGCAAACAGGGTCAATTATCACTCTTTGTATTACGAACTTTTAAACCATGAAGGTTTAATATGTGTAAAACATTCCCCACAGACTATCAATGCAATTTTAGTACCAAGTAAGGCTGGTGCAGCAAAACCCTTAAGTGTACTGAATTGACCAAGAGGCATTTTATTGCTTATGAATTCAACGTTTTATGTGTAGGAGGAAGATTATTCTTTCTTTTCTTTAAACCCCGGAAAATGAACTAAGCTAACAAATAAATTCACGTTTTGGCAACATTTTGGTTCAAATTAGAAAAATGTTTTCTTAATATTATATATTATGTTAATATTATTATTATCATTATTATTAATATCTTTCCTTCTAAAACGTCATAGAACACAGGGTTCTTCTAAGGTTAGTTGCATGCCACAGAAGGACAGTTTAATATGTTATCTATACTGGTATCTAGTTAAAGTAGATTGTGGAACATCAGGATGAAGAACCCAGCGTGGTGTTAAAAATGATATGAAAGCACCATTTTGTCTTATCTTTGGATTTGTATTTATTTCACTGACACATGAACCATTGATGTTTGAGCAGCACATAGCAAACAGATACGTTGATACAAATATGCTGTGTATATAATCTTGATCTGTTGTAAATTGAAGTTTCATAATCAGGATTTCTTCTTGGGTAAAGTTGGGTTTTCTCTCCTGTTGTCCGAGTAGTATTGACCAATCACATTTAATCAAAAGAGATGTGCATTGCCAGACAATTTAGCTTTTTATCAATCTTGAAACCCTAGAGATTAGCTTTTTATTCGCTTTTTTAAAATGTACGACATTCAAATTGTCGTCAGATGATAGCCGATGGATATTGCTAATCGGACTGTAAACAAGGAAGTCTTGGCCTGGATATCCATAATCCGGATATCCGCCAGCTACACCGGAAGTCCTGAAATATTGACAGTTGCCCCCAGAGGCTAAATCGTGGTCAGATGACAGCCTATGGGTTCCAAGATTGTGCATACTTATAACCCTTCAAACCCTTCAGAAAACCCAGTCTTAAGCTACAAAACCACTTTGGTTTAACCTGTACTTATCAAGATTTTATTTTACCAATGGATCAAATGACCATCTCCAACCAATCACCAACTCTACAGTTCCGCTAAAGTTCCGCCTTTAGCTAATTGTTTTGGTTTAAGGTCCATAATATTCCAGTCACAGCAGGCAGCTTTATTCAGCGGAAAAGGTCAGGCAAACGTGAAGATGAAGCTGGACGTGTAAATAAGCCATAATTTCCTTCACCATAACAGCTTGTTAGTTGCCCCACAGTGGCCAGAAATCAGCGGTTGCAGCTTTAAGTTTAAAGTTTAGTGAAAGATTTGATTTTGGTCAAACGTTGAAAAAGTAAACACATCCCATTTTGTGCTACAAGTCAGGGTTGACTTTTAAAACATTTGACCAAGATAATCTTTACCTAACTTTAAGTGCTTTGAGTTTCCAAAACAAAACCATAAAAACGTTCATCATGCTAGCAGATATTGCCTAAGGAAAACAAATTAAATATGTTGACGTTTTGCAGCTATGTTTATTAAAAACTGTTTTTTATGTTAAACATAATCTGGACCACATTAAGTTTCTATATACATGTAATTTTTAGAAACATTCTACCACTAATTTAAGTCACGTATATCATATTTAGGAGACAAGGTGGGCTTGAGGTGATGACAGTTTGGTATAAAAGGCCAATTCTGCATTTTTGTCATGACCATGTCTAATCCCTCTGATCCGCACAGCACCACATATTCTATTCAGATCAACTGTAAAAAACCTTGTTAAAAAGGATTTTTTTCCCTCAGTGGCAGAAGTGCCTGCAGCCTGAAGAATCCTTCCCTGCTGCTCTATCAAACTGAAAGCTTGCAGTTAAGAGAGTGAGGATCATTACGAATTGAGGGTAATAAAGGCAGGCGGCAGTGAACACTTTCCAGGACATACACACAGCCCGCCTGGGCTGAGCGGTGCTCTGCTGCTCCGGCGGATCTGTGGAGGTAGTTAGTGAATGTTTCTTTGCACAGTGATTAAGGGGGAGGACCAATGGCAACAAAGGAGACGGAGAGGACGGTAGCTCCTCCTCTCCCTATCTCTCTCTCTCCCTCTCTCTCCGTGCTTTATAGATGCATATAATCCCTGAGTTGACCCAGAAAACAAACTCCTCTGACTGCCGAGACGCCGCAGAGTTTGAATCCGCCGCAGGGCTGCATGTAGCCGGAGCATCAGCTGGAGAAACAACCCCGGCACTGATCCAACTTCTCCGTACGGATTCCACATTAATACACAGGGTAGGTGTCGTCTTCTTTTACACCCTTAACAGGTAGAGAGGCAGCACTTTCCCTTTGTGCTACATTATCTCTACAGAATAAAAGCAGGCTGATTAGATCTGGCTGAGAAATCAGCACTATTTTACCATTTCTCTTTGTTTACTTGCAGCGTTATTGTCCATTATATTTGTTGCGGTTTTAGGGCATCGAATAATGTCAAATAGCCCGCATGCACAGTCCTCGAGGATAAAAAAAGAGGTTTCATGATGTGTAATAACGCCAGCAATTATTATCCTCCCTCAGACTATCTATTTACAAAGTGGCATTTGAATGATAATCCAGATCTACAAAGAAGCTCCACAGATAGGGTATAATTAGGACACACAAGAGCAGAATATTCTAAGGGGGATTAAGGCTATTGAGGAAAGTGTCTTGTTTTATCAGCACTAAAAGGGTTGAATTGCTCCAAGCAGCCAGGGGCACCACCAGAGTTCATTTTTAAAAGCCTGACATGTCTTTTGTTTTTCACAGACAGAAGCAGGCATTCATTGCATTGCTCACTCTGGATGTGTTTTTATGATCATCCCATTTAGAGGCAGGCTATAAAACAATGTCATCAATTTGAACAAGCCAGTCACGTTGACGGCAAATCAGAGTATCAGCATCAGCAGGATCAGTTGGCCCTGTTGGTTATCTTAATTGAAGATATTTTGTAATGACTGTGTGAAGACAGAGGCAGTGTGTTGTGTGTTTAGGAAGGGGGAAGAGGTGTGTGTGTGTGTGTGTGTGGTCTGGAGTAGCATTCCTCTGCGTCCTTTTGACTGCAAGGGTATTGCTGCCCTCCCTCGTCGGTGTGAAATCCAGTGGTAATTTACTGATGGTGTAATTTTGGAGGTTTGAAATGGGTTTTTACAGGGACACTTCTGATGTGTGTTCAAATCAAGAATGAAAAGGTAGTAGGGATGGAGACTAGCTTCGACAGAGAGACAGGGTTTGTTTTCAATAGAGTGAAGGTTTTGTATTTTTATTTTATTGTTTTAAATGGGTGCTCCAGTAAGTAGTAGTAGTACTGCACTTATATAAAATTGGTTGACTTACAAAAGCAGCAGAGGTGAGACATCCTGACTTTTAGTCTCTAGTATGGGTGAAAATCCCAAAACACTGGATCCTACATTTCCCATAATGCAACTGGATAGCTTTTATTTAGCTAGTAGACCTTCCCTGCCTTGTAAATGCTCACATCTCTTACCCCCACAACTCCAGTTTGTAGTGATGTTAAAATATGTTTTACATTATGTCTGTGTAATACCAAGATGACATTATCAGGGTAGGTCTGGGCAAAATATTGCATTTATTAAAATGTTTGTTTTTGCATGATGTGTAAAATGTCTAAATTGTGAAAATCAAGTAACTTTTAGTATATGATAGCTGGCTGAATTAGCTGCCTTGAGTAACAACAGTCCTGTAGGTGGCTAGCTTGTTCCGGCTATCTCATAGTACAGGGATCTTTGCTGTCGGCTTGTGTTTGTTGACGATTACAAGAGATCAAACCATTGGAGTCGACAGAACAGTGTGCGGATTCTACTTTGTTCAGTTTGTTTCTACCTGCCAGGTAGCTAATGCTAGCTAACTGACTGTAAATATCAGGCTAGTGCTCAAAATATGCAAACAAGGAGCAAAAGGAAGCAGATTAGTTTTTTGGATGTCCGTTTTTTACTTAGTTTAAACATATCGTACTTTGAAAATGTAACAGTGACAGCCTTGCAGGTGCTGAGGGTCTTTATTTTTGTTGCTCAACTGTGTATAAAAGAAGTCCTGAAATATGTTTGAAGGCTTTCTGCGTTTTAGAGAAGGAAAAAAGAAAGAAAGAATTATAATAAGGAATTGAGAAAATGTTTTAGTAATTGGTCATATTGCCCAGCTCTACTGGTTATTCTTCCAAACATTAGAAAGCTCCCTCCAGAGCCACACGACACTAAACAACAGTTTTTACAGGCTGAGTAGCATCATCTTTATGATGAGTAAACTGAACTTCATGTGTAAAGTGGTGGAGTGACCCTTTGAATTGTGGATATTTTAAGCTTATTTAGGTTGTGGTGACTATTTGTTGTATAAACAAAATCTAATCTGATGTCATAATCTGTTTTTCAGGGTGACAGAGCAGCCATGGCTGAACACATGATGATGCCCATGACCCACGGCTTCAGGATGGGCATGAACGGCCCTCCGCAGCACAACGGCCAGCCAGGCATGCGCAGTCTGCCAAATGGCCAGGTGATGCACTACGGCAGAAACCCTCAGAACAACATGGAGGCTGCAATGAGACAGCGGCCAGGCATGGTGGGACCCGGAGGGATGGCCGGACCCGTGAACGGAGCCCCCATGGCCAGTCACCACCACCACCACCATATGATGTCTGGGAACATGATGTACAATGGCCAGGCTCCGCAGCAGCAGCAGCAGCAGCAGCAGCAGCAGCACCACCACATGCACCCCCAGCAGCAGCAGCAGCAGCAGGGTGGACACCCGCAGCAGTACATCCCTGGTAACCTCACCTCTCAGCAGCTCATGGCCAGCATGCACCTGCAGAAACTCAACACTCAGTACCATGGACACCCGCTGGGCTCAGCTAATGGCCACCACCTGCCCAACGGCGCTCAGTACCGGGTGGGTCCGGCCCAGCTCTCAAGCATGCAGCACATCGGCGGCCCTTTGGGGCTAAATGGCATGGACATGGATCTGATTGATGAGGAGGTTCTGACTTCACTGGTGCTTGAGTTTGGGTTGGATCGCATTCAGGAGCTGCCCGAGCTCTTCCTGGGACAGAATGAGTTTGACTTCATATCGGACTTTGTGTGCAAACAGCAGCCGAGCACGGTGAGCTGTTGAGTGAAGCGACCCGGAAGCTGGATTGGTTTGTTTGGACTGGACACCCCAAAGAATGAGCGGTCACAGTAGCACAGCGACAGGAGACAATCTCTCTGTTGTGTTTGGGTGTTTCTGTGTCTGTGTATTTGACAGTGTCTAGTACGCCTTCACATTGACCTGCCTGCAAGTTGATGAAGAAGAAAAAAACGCAGCAACGGCACCAGGTTGCTCTTCTTTGAGCCGGTGCCAGAAAGATCTGTCGTCTTTGGCCAAATTGAGGCATCCTGATGCAGCTGGCTCTGTCTGTACCCATCTGGCCCTCAGCACATGTGCCTGAAGTGCCAAGGCATTGGGATAATTGTAAACTTAACAAACACAACGGGGAAGACTACTGAAAAGACTACCCACCTGGGTCTGCTAGATTCTGTGGCATCTCTAAATGTATTTTATCTCTGATGACACCTTCAAATAGTAGCAGACATTTTACAAATTTATGAAAAAGGTAGTTCTCTGAATTTGTTTATACAAGGATGAAGGGATTAAGAACAGATTTTTTTTTCTCTGACAATTTGTGTACATATTGAAGGCTGGCTCTTCAAAACGTCTTTAAAAAGATTACACATTTCCTTAAAGAGCAGGAGAGTGAGGATGTGCAGCATTCCTGGGCGACGTGATGGGGTTTATCTGGGACTGGGTCGGGTGAAACGTGCTACATTGATTCTTTCAGTGTCATTTACCGGACTCACGATAAAATCTGCAATCATTAAATGTATCTGCATCTGTTCACTGCTAATTAACTGTGATTGCATCATCGGCAAATTAGTGCATCGCTTGGAGTGTTGGCTCAAACAAAAGCATTCATCTGTAGAAAGTGGCTCAGAAGTGGCTCTGCTACAAGTCGAGACATTTAGGTGCTCATTGCAAGTTTATCTTGGATTACGGTTTAGCAGAATTTGGGGAGGGCCAAACATGCTAGTGTGTGAGAGAAATACCAGAACTGTGGCCTGTTTGCAAGACTCCAGGAAAAGCCAAACGAAAAAAAAGTCAGAAGGGCAGGTGACGGTCACAGATGTAAGGTGGGATTTTTTTTCCTAAAACAATAAAACTAAACAAAAAAAAGAAGTGTGTGATTGCAGAATTCACATCTCTGTGTTATTTGGGTACGTCTGTGTGTGGTGAGGCATTTCAAACCCATCGAATGGCATCCTCCTCCCGTAACCATCGTGTGCTGAAGGTGATTGGAGGCTGAGAGGGGAGAGAGATTTTGATGTGCTGTGTGGACACAATGTGTGGACACAGCACTTAGTTTAATCATTATTTAAAGCTGCCGCTACCTGTGGCATTGCTTTCATTCAGCAGGCAGGAGGAGCGAGCGAGGAGCACAAAGCGTGCAAAGTTGTTGTTTTCGCTATAGATTAGCTTACTCTGCTGCTTTGCTACTGATTAGATTTAAATTACATGTTCTCTCACGCTTGTCTTAATTGAGGTTGGCTTGCACATTCTCCAATGACTCAATAATTAGAAAAAGGACATGTTCTATGGCGGTATGTTTTTTTTTGCGCACTTGGTAATTAGGTTTTTGTCAAGGTTGCTGCTTTGCCGTTGCAGGCTGGTCAGTCGAGGGAGAACTTCCCGCACTCATGAGGCTATTTGCGGAGCCGTGAGAGGGGTCAGGGCTGTGCTGGTGCACTGTGTCAACCTGTTCCAATATACATCTGTGCTGCTGTACCCATCTCTCTGGAGAACTGCCATCCTAGGAGCTCTGGAGTCAAACAATGGCCACAGAAAGGCTGCCGTAAAGGTGGTAAAAGTTCTGGCGAGTTAAGTTCCACACGGCAGCCAGACAAACTCACAACCTCACTGCTGAAATGGAAATACTTCTGGCCTTAGTGAAACGGTGGCCTCTGATTACTGCTATATCTATAAGCGCAGCCTTCTTGTGTATTGTATCTTTGTACTGTAGACTAGAGGTGAAGTTGATCTAGACACATTTAAGGTACTTTCGGAAAAAAAACCCATTGTCAGATGTAAATGTAAATCAGTGGCTGATTTTGATGTGTTGACAAAGAAAACTATATCCTATATTGTTACAAACGAGTGTGTAGATACAGAATGAGGCGTACCAGTGGGGGTTTTTTGGGTGCAGGAGCCTGAAGCTTTAAGACCAAGTCGACGTGAGTGTTGAAGCGAGCGCGAGGGGATGCCACCACTCTCCCACAGAGCAGCCGAGAATGTACAGTACAACACATTGTGGGAATTCGTCTTAAGATGGTAGATAAACGTGTGAGATTGTACTCTCTTGTTCCAAAAGTACACATAATTCATTTGGGTAAACCCCTCCCCCCCTCCCCTCTCCACTCCCTCCTACTCCTTTCCCACTTCCCCACAAAGCTTTTGTAATGTTATTGATTCTATTTTAAGAAAATGTATTTATTTTCAAATAAAATATTTATTTAAAGAAAATGTTTTCCTTGTATGTCAGTAATTGAAAAAGAGAGCCCAACATGACACATGGCCTTGCTAAATGGATGATACCATGTTGTGAGATACACCAAGTTGTCAAACCACAGAGGCTTTCAGACGCTGTTGATTTGTCTTATTTGCCTGAGTTTTATTCTCTTGTTGGTTTTAGACACCTCTCCACCCACAAGAAGTGATGAGCAAACACAACATCAAAGTACAAACTACATATCCTAAACAGCGGTGAGTCAGCACTCTGTCAACACAGAGCTGGACCCTCCAACATTTTTCTTTTTAAATTTAATTAATTTTAGTTATATAATTTGGAAAAACTAAAAAAATCCTGCAAAGTGATGATTTGTAATGAATACACAATGGCTGTGTTTTAATTCTAATAACTAATAACTGTTGTATTGAAACATGCCATCTTTAGCTAAAAGTTTTGTTTCACCATCTTGCTGCCATTAGAAGAAGGTGTCTGTGGGGATTTATGGAAAAAATAAATGAAAAAATTGTCTCATTAAAATTCTAATTAGCTATGCAGTAAAGTCTTATTAAGGAGACCTGAAATACTCATGCTGCTCTACATGATGTTAGTCCAAGCAGTGTTTTGTCCTTGAGCTGTTTTTTATGGATTTTTTAAAACTATGGAAGCCGGAGCACAGTCTCAAGGAGTTTCTAAATGTGGCAAATTTTGATGGGCTCGGTCACAGCTTGCATGAGGTCATTGAGAGGGGTAAGTAACGCTAGCCAAAATGCTGTGTACCCTTGACAAAAGTACAAGATGATTCAGTTATCTCCACAGGAAATCGAAGGGTTTCCCCCCAGAAGAATTTAAGTCACACTCCTTTTGAAAGTATAAAAGTAAAAAACAATCATTGTTATAGTATGTGATTAAAAAGATAGACTCCAGCCAGGTCTTTTTCAGGGTAACAACATCACACATAAGTGAATACTAGAAGGATAGACTTAAATCACACATGAGAATGTGTGGTCTCTCATTACATCTGCTTGATCACTTCATGAATGAACACCATGAAAGGTAGTTAACAAATTAAAGCAATACAAGTCATGTTTCTATAAGTACATGACCATTATGTAGAAAATAAAAATGACTGTGAAATGAATGTAAAATGAAAAAAAGAGTTTACATGGAAAATTACATGGATGAGGATTTAGCAAAATCCTAAAACCAGGCATTTTAAAAGCCAGCAATTCATTAAAATTATTATAATATATGTGGTGGGAAAGGGGACCACTGTACCAACACTCACAGTGCACTCACAGTTATGCTGCCTGCTATAGATATATGGTCAAATGGTCTTCACTTATGTAGTGCTCATCAAGTTATCAAAGCGCTTTTACAGATTGGTCTCATCGAAAGCTAATGTTCAGTGTCCTACTCAAGGACACTTGAACATGAGGACATGCAGGGATCGAACCACCAACCCTGGGATCAATGGACGACCACTCCTGAGCCATTTTTTTAAAGATGCAAAGGAGAAAATCCCCCAAAACAATGCCTTACATAAAACAAGGAGAAGGAGAGGGAACAGTAGTAGTGGACATTATAAAAAAAGCATTAGTGCACAACAGCCAACCGAATGTGTCAATTTAGGAGTTCTGGGAGCCTTTATAACTGTGGGGAATAATTGAATACGGTGTCAAAAAGGATACAAAATTTCACTTCAGATGCTGAAAGTTTTGGATAGTTGATTCAGTCTTCACCACAACAGGGTTGCTTCTCTGGAAACATGCATTTAAGAAGGCACTAAAGAAACATGGTGAGAATATGACTAAATGTGGGACAAAGGGAACAAAAACATTTAATATAGCCAGGAGTTATTATCTCTGTCCTGTAAGTGACATGATGAAATATCTTGCATCCAATCAGTTACAAAAGAGCAAGGGAGCAAAGCATTTGGATCACTAGAGGAAGACATAAAATGCCCAGGGCAATAGATTGTCTTTATTTGAAACGACCCACAGAAAAAATCCAGAATTATAAAAACATACATATACGAAAACATACAAGAAATACGAGTCACATCCACACAAAATGAGTTGGGTAGAAAAGTTGGTAAAATATTAACTCAGGATGTCATACTTGACAATTGTTGAGGTCCCAGGACCAAACTAAAGTAGTTGGCACACATAACCCCACTGGATCGTAAAACATTTTCAGTTGACGACGGCAGGTTGATGCATGACATTGGCCAACACAGTCTTGTCTGCTACAAATAATTTGGTTTGAACAGAGTCTCTGATGGTGTGTCAGTCATGACTCATGTCAGGGAAATATAAAAGAGAGAACAGAACAGAGAGACAACAAAGATCCACTGTTACAACCAACAGTTACATCTAGTTGCAGGCTAAGGTGCAGTGATATAAGAGAATGAAACAATTTAAAGCTGCAATACTCAATATTGTTGTATTAACAATGGGACAAATTACTAAGTGTAAGGTGAAAGTCATCATTCACAGTGACAAATCCATAAAGAATTGTATCCCAACTTTAGTTCCCCTCAGCTCTAAGGAGTGTTTTTGTGCCTTTCAACTCATTGTTTTGGTTTTACAGCCCACGACTGTACTGTTTTGATTCACCCAACCTTATGTCCAACAGCAGCAGACAGCTGTTTTCAGTGAAGAAGCTTTGATAAAGTACCCGCAGAAACAGTTAGCAACTACCTGGTGAACATGGTGGTGAGCAGAGATAGAGCCGGATATTTCCTTTAGAAGCTGATGAAGACCAAATTGAGCTAAAAGTGTGTAAAAAGGCAACTGCATGCTAACGTGTTAGCCATAAAAATTTAACAAGGTGTCAGTATGTCAGTGTTGTGTTTACAGCTTGTTCCGTTGCCACCACCTGATCAAAGAAAATTGATTACTGCTTTAAAGTGACTTTCTGAACAGCGGCCATTGTTTGCCTTGCGAGATCACACAAGATCAAAAGAGATCCAGCGAGAATCCATCTTCCAGGCTTCAATTTTTGCGCTTGTGGCTAAACCACAGTGACTCAGACCAGTTAGCATCCTGAGAAGAACTACTGGCAGCTACAGGTATGGTTTAGGTGTGACGACTCCGACTGTTCAATACAAAACAACAATGGCGGCTCCTAAAGAGGTTTGCTTAGATGCTGCTATAGCATCAGTTATATCAGAACTGGAGAGTATTTCTTTACTGAAAGAAGAGCAAAGAACGACACTGAAGGCTTTTCTCTGTGGAAAAGATGTTTTCGCTCCTCTACTACGCAATATGGTTCATTGAAATGGTTGAAATTAACCTGTGATCGACAAGGATTGACAGATGTTATTTCTTTTGTAAAACATTATATAGTCTATCTTTAAATGTATGTAATGAAACACACACACACACACACACACACACACAGATTACACCAATGTCCTCTTGTTCCTGCTATGGTCTGTAAGAGCTCCACAAATTTGTACAAAGAGCGCTAGCAGAAGAGATGCTTATCTCCTATAAATATAAACAGGAAACTGTATCATTGAGCCACTTCCTAAACTCAAAGCGGTGAGGTTGATGTCCACTCTCAGAACAGCCCTTCTGGCTTGAAGCATACCAAACATGAGAGCCTGCTGGGTCTCATATGGGAACTCAAAGGCCCACTCAGAGCAGCCCATTATAGCAAGAGCACAGTCAAGGGTGACTTCTTTTTCGAATTATTAGACTGGAAGCAATTGGAATATTTTTTCCGGGAACATCTTTATTTCAAGGCACAACCAAAAAGAAATCCTTCAATTTACATTTGTTATCTGTGGATGAAATACATGCTAAATCCTATTCAGCTCAGTTTCTAAAAAAGCATATGCAATGCTCAACCTTGAACTGTCTAGCATTGATGGAACAGCACTTAATCCTATCTAACCCTTCTTCCCAAAGCTCATCTGATATCTTCTTGCCAATTTTTCTCCTGTATGCCTCCTTAACACAACTGGAGGAGGTGGTCTGTGTGGAAAAAGCAACGAACAGTGGCCCTAAATGTGAGGTTTGGGGGCTGCCTTAAGATTTACTGTAATGTGTCAAGCTGATTTGAAGACTGCCAAAGGCCTTCGACTGTGAGTGTATCCTCCTCATTTATTCCAATAAGACCATTGTGCCAACACAGGCCCTCTGTGGCCCTCCAGCAAAAACGTTGAACCTGGCTCAATTAAAAGATGTCTGACAACACACTGCAATTGTAAATCATGTCAACTGATATAGCAATCAACTGAACAATATTTGTAAATTATTTTGCATCATAAACAGTTTACCCCAGCATATGCAGATAAAATGATTGTCCCTGGGATAACTTTTCCAGAGATCTAGAATCCCATCTCAGTATGTGTGTTTTCGAAGTTGATAATCCTTCAAATTCATGGGTTTATCACTTAAACCAGCTGTCCTGGATTGTATTTCATCGCCTCACCGCTACCTGTTGCAACACGCCCAAACCATGCATCCTCATCCTTTTTTAGTTTTCTTCTTTTAGTTATTATTCAAGGTAAAGGTTGAACACCTGCCATGAATTCAAACCATTATATACAATGTTCCTCTCTCTAGCTAGAGAAATAGACTGTTACCAGAATACCACTACAAGCCCAGTAGTAATGCTGACTGCTTTGTAGATGGAGCAGTCATCTATAGTGTGATCTTCATATCTTTGGCACCCAGTGTGAACCAAATGTGCTGTATATTACATGGGGTACAGTAGTAATACGTTCCACATTTGACCATTCAGATTGTTCACCACAAGTAAATACAAGGTTAAAGCACACACAGCTGTTGTTGGTTGACATGTACATTAACATGAAGCTGAAGGAGTGAAGTGATCATCTAGTGTGTGAAGTTGGTTTAAAACAACAACCTTCGTTTCAAGCATAGACTGTATATAAAGTTGAACAACATGACAGTTCCCCAAAAGTAAAGCCAAAACATCTGGATCACCCCCTGGTGTCTGGCTGCAGTTTAGGTCATAAACCTAGCCCCTCAATATTAGCAGATGGGACATGGGCCAAACTGAGAAATCAAAAGTACACATTAAATAAAATGATCCCAAAGATGGTTTCTGTTATTTTGGGTAGTTCTTATAACATTAAAATTTGTTCAAGTGTTCATTTTCCTGATAAGTTTGATTTTATTTAGTTATTTGATGCTATAAAAAGGGGGTGTGACATCATGATTGATAACTGTGCTCACTAGTGGTTCAGGGTCCAAATGATGTCACCAGCACAAGATGGCAGCACCCATATAGTATAGATAAGATGGCATTCTGTAGTACAGTAATTAAAATAAATCAACAAAGTATCTGTTAACACACTATTCATACATAAGCTGTAAATGTGTTTTCAATAAACTGAAGAACTCATTTCTTTTTCTTAGGTTTTCTGTGGCACAATATGTCTGTATTAAAAACAGAATTTCAAATGGATTAATAGGATAAATGTACTGCATGCTGTCTCAGTGAAAATGAATTATTCTGCTGGCTTGCAGCCCATGTTGTGATTTGATAACAGGTGTACATTTAAATAAAATGGTGTCTCTTGTAGCTTTATTCAGACTCTAAAATTGCATTTGCATGGTTTTTACAATCTATGATTGAATCTTGAGTTTACAATGGCAGTAATTGCATGAATCATCAATTCAATTTGAATGATTGGGCACAATTTACTTTACTGTATATTTAATGAGTCGCATTCTCTCCTCGCAGGTTCTCCAGTGAAACTACTCTGGTGGTTGTAGCCAGCAGTATGGGACTTCATCTTCATTGTGAAACTAGCCACAATGTTTCTCACAATGGGAAATTCACTAAGTGAACAGTTATGCCTGGCTGTGTACAGTATACACATGAATGTGTCATATGTTTCCCAGCAGTATTTTATCAAATATAATTTTGTCGCTTTGTCTTCTGACCAAACTGGTTCACTTCAAACAGCAAAGCATCAGTGTCAACTGCTTTACACGTGCAACCAACTCTTAGCCTCAATCTCTTTGTTATGTCTGCCAGCCAAGTCTAATCCAAGACGCAGAGCGGGTCTGGCACTGCCAAGTCCACCTGGTGGGACAGCAGGGTGGCTCTGCGCGCTACATCTGCTCTGACATGGTAATACTTTAAAGCACACTGGGTTGCTGTAACGGTCGAGTACAGCAGTGTGTTTTTATAAAAGCTTTTTTTGTGAGGTTTTGTGAATCATATAGAAGATAGAAGTCAGACTGATCCAAGGATAACGTGACACAGTCAGTTTGCCCTTTTCAGCAACAGCAAGCGCACAGTTACCAGCTCAGGCGTGTCCAGGGTTACCTTGTCTTGTTTGGTTGTGTACTAAACAATAATACAGTGTGTATTTGTGTCATATAATAGTAATAAAATATACATTTTTAACAAAAGTTAATTTCCTAAGCTGTTATTTATTACCCTATACCCTACCCTAAGTATGACAATCCACTTGAATGTTACTTGTATTATTGCTCAATAGTATGTTTATTTTAATTACACTATACTACTACAGAAATAATGTACCTTTAAGTAATACAGTGAAAGTTTTGTTTAGGCATTTACAGTTAATACCAAAAATATCGATGTGCTTTAGATTTACTAAAAAAGGGAATAAGTAAGCTGGTACACCAGCTAAAATGAGTAATCCTTGTGAAAGTCCAGTATTCACTCTCCTTTTAGCTCAGTGTTGGTCTCCACCAAATCCTGGAGGAAATATCCTGTTCTTTAGCTACTAAATGCTCCACTATGTTCATCAGCTAGTCTAACTGTGTCTGTCTGCTGTTTGGTACTGTGAAGGCAGTGTACACTATATTATTACTGTACTACTTTTTTTGTGCTTTTTTGTTGAAAACAGCAGCCTGCTTACCTTGTGAGGCAGCTGGATTTGCAAGATCACATGAGATCATGCGAAAAGCCATCTTCCATGCTTCAAGTTTTGCGCTTGTGTTTGAATCACAGTGGTTCAGACCAATCAATGTCATATGAAGAACTGCTGGCAGCTACAGCCGTGGTTTAGGTGTGATGACTGCAACTGTCGAAAACAACCATGGCGGCTCACCTACTATGCCATAGGGTTCATTGATCTGATTGGTTGAAGTTAAAGGTAGAAATGACTGACAGATGGTTCATCCAATCACGTGCGAAGTATTCTTTGAATGTGCCTATCTTTTTCCAAACAGTTTCTATGGAGGACTTCTCTTCTTGTTCTGTGTAACAGATGGTTTATCTGCCATGTCCGGTCTGCTGAAGAAAAAAATGCTATGAGAGATGTTTGTATTAACCAAAACAGTAAATTTGTGGGCCGATAAGTTAAAACTCACTATAAAGTTTTGTACAGCCGAAGAGTTGTAGATTCCAGTGATTATTTTCTGTAGGTTCATAACTACGAGCGATCCCTTTCACGTTGTTTTCAAATTCTCATTTGATACATTGTTATTATATAAATATTATAGCCACTTTAAAATATAGTATATTTCAGTTTTACTAGGGAAGCCAGGCGTTGTGTCAGAACTGGGGTTTTAAAGATGCTACTAGAAGCAACATTCAAGTGTAGTCACTGTTGGAACAGGGTCAAACAATGTTAATCCCAATCACAGACACTGTTTGTTTCTGCCCAGTGCCTCTTTCATAACCACCAGTTAAATACTTGGTTAAACGGAGGACCAAAGCTCTTAAACACAGCTTTCTGTAGCTCAACGATACTTTAGTGAAACCTCTTAACGCTTCGTTCCCCAGTGATACTGAAGTGCTAAAAGTAAAAATGAAATCGAAGATTTCAGTGTTTGTAAAAGACTAATTCAAGAATGCCGGAGCATGAACCATACCCTTTCCCAAGCTCCGATGTCATCAGCTGCATGTTTCCCTATAAACAGTTTTGACATTCAGGTAGATGTCATTCGCTCTACTTCCTTAAGCAACAGTGTCATGTTTGCTCACGTCTGTTTTTCACTCCAGTCCTGTGGCCGAGTCTCGCCGTCTGAGAAAAATTTGCCTCATCATCACTACCTCGCACTTTTACTCACCAGATGACTCACCTCAACACTCTAGTGAAAGGGGTGCTTCAGGGCTGATAACAAAAGAAAGAAGTGATGATGCGCATGTTTCCCAGGTATGTGCTATGAGATCACTGTGTCAAACCACATGAGAAAGTCTTCCAGTTTGGATTTCTTTTATTAGTTTTGCAGGTATTTGGTCAAAAACCAAATAACTGGACACAATGGATGGAAGTAAATTCAGTAGTTGTCGAGACATTTTCCACTGAATCAAAAATGTCAGAGGATCATGTAATTAGGGCACATCATCTGGGACCCATGAATGGCTGTACCAAAGTTTGTATTACACAGGATAAGAGAAATACTAGTGGCACTAGATGAAAAATCAGGGAAGTGAACAAAAGGAAAATGATTCATCCTCTTGGGGCCATGAATATCTGTGCCAAATTTCATGGAAATCCAATCAAGGCTTTTTGAAACATTTCAGTCTGGACAAAGTGATGCTTTGACCAACCGACATGCTAAAGGCCAGGTCAAAATGTGAACTTTGTACACAAGATAACTAGAAGTTAACTGGGCAAATTGATGCTCTCAAGGGGTAAAACCTTTTCAGTTTAAGGATCCATGCCCTTTTCTCAGGCACCACACCCCAGGACAATGTTAACATTGATAGTGACTAGTGGTAAGTCGCAATGCGCCCCAATATATTGTTAATGTAATCAAATTTGGCATGTTCAATTTTATACAGTATTCTCTATGTTAGAGAGGTGTCAGTCTTCCAAAGAGATTACGGAAGCTTGTGTTTTTCCTGCTTCACATGAAACTACAATTATTTGTTGACAACTCACTGCCTGCTCAGGTGCAGCCATGACTCAGACACAAACATAATTGCAGGTTTCTGTACACGCTAAACCTGTCTGCCAGTACTTCTTAGGTAGAAGGGCTGAATTGTGCAAAGGTTTCGTAATGAATATGTGGATGCAGAGGTAAAGCCATAATAAAATCAGGTCAATGTGACATGACAAATATCTAGACTTCATTGATTGTTATGAACCTACTAAAATGCTTTTTAGATGTAAATAAAATTGAAGCTTTGTGGAAATGACCAACCTCATCAATCTTTGTACATTCAGGGACCTAACGCAAGGCATGGATTTTCCAAGGCTCCACAAATTGATTTGTCTGGGTGTCACAATGCATTGGGGGTTGGAGAACAACACTGTGTGCAGCAACTGAAGCCAGGAAACAACATTATTGCCCCAGTGAGTTACTTGCATGAGCACAATTAGTAAGTGTCTCCCATTGGGGAGCTCCTCCTCATTAATATACTGTGCCTACATTGTGCATCTCAACCATTTAAAAATGGTTCACCTCATTATTGATTTATTTTAATCAAGGACAAATATATACTCAAAGTTTTCTTTCTTCATTTGTTTTGTCTCATAAGGACACACTGACTCTTGGATTTTCAAGTGATTTCCAAAGACCTACCTTACTGGGTGATTGAACATACCAGAAATATCTGATTCTCAGAATACACCATGCTGATCATCGAATACAGCAAATGATATGTCTATGTATCATGTCTAATACAGAGACACAGAGATAGTGTCTTGTGAGGATTGTCCCTCAGTCACAGAAGTGCTTCAGGCTATTTGCATCTAATTCTCTATGGATAATAATAACATCTGAGATCTGGGCTCACGGCAACATCACTACAAAGTCAAAAGTGGCAAGAAACATGATCAGAAAGGTTGTAAACAAGTCACCATTTTATCCAGATTCTAAACCACTTTACGTGGAGGTTAAAACTAAAAAGTGCAAACATAATGTCAGTAATATTTGAATTGTAAAGGAAAACTGTGTGCACAACTATGGTACAGTCAAAGTTGAACTGTAAGGTGTGATGGACAGTTTGGATAAAAATGTTACTGTTTGTCTTGATTTTTTCTTTCAAATTGGTTTGCCTAACCCGTCACATCAATGGCTGCTTGTGTTTCTTGTCTTATGTGTGCATTTCCAGATCTCAGCAATTAACTTGGTTAGTATAATGTTAGGATAAGGGATCAGAATGATGACCTGTATTACAAAAATAATAGTTAAAATTGTCCTTTTAAAAATACTATAATTGTTGTTATATAACAGAATTTCAGGAGCAGGAACCACACCCTAAACACGTAACCATGACACCACACCCTTCCGCATAAATACGCGGTTCAACCATGTCCAGCATCAGAAGGCAAGACCGGAATATTCAGCCAGAGGAAAAAACACTCCCACCATGATCTTCAAAACCAGCACCAGCTCCAGCAACCACGCCGAACAGCCTTAATCGGGGAATTCGGCACTGGGATGCCTTTGCCCCCGATGGCTCACACTGAACCACAGCAGCTGGCTTCAGCGAGTAACTACAGCACTGGTGTGACAGAACCCCTAGCCACGCACCTCCAGTATGGCAGCAGCTAGCGCTAGCTGGGGTGTCTGGTACCAGGATGCCAGCACCCCAGCCATCCAACTCCAACAACCACCGCAGCTTGCTCCAGCCGGGGTCAGTGGAACCAGAATGCCAGAACCCCAGCTATCCACCTCCAGCAATTACAGCAGCTAGCATCGGCTGGGGCGTCTAGCACCGGGATGCCAGCACCCCCAGCTTTCTGACTCCAGCAGCTAGCATCGGCTGGGGAATCCGGCACCGGGTAGCCAGCACCCTCAGCCCTCCAGATCCAACAACCACAACAGCTCGCACTACCTGGGAATCCTGGCACAGGGATGATAGGCTCCTCCTTCCCCCAGGTCTGCCAGTTCTCGTCGGCCGCAGCTTGGCCACCACATCAGTTCAATTCAAGTTATTTATATAGTGCCACGTCATAACAAAGACGGGCGTCATTACCACCAATGTGAATAACAATCTTAGCATATTTAGGTCTATCCCTAGCTGGCAGTTTTAAATAGGATTCAACATCGCTGCATGATAGCACCTCCAGCAGTTCACCTCCAGTAACAGCTCCCGCAGTCCTTGAAGTTTGTTTTATGTGGGAGATAAATGACATATCCTGAACAAAGATGATTCCAAGATTCCAGGCTAATTCTTCCAGTTTGGTGAAATGCCATTTCCTTTCAAGTTTTTGTAATATTTGTTTTAATTTGCGGTTTTGCGGTTTATACCATGGAGCTATCCTCTGTTTTATCATTTTCTTTTTTAGAGGGGCA
Organism: Nannoperca obscura; assembly: GCA_036024295.1. NCBI lineage: Eukaryota > Metazoa > Chordata > Actinopteri > Centrarchiformes > Percichthyidae > Nannoperca > Nannoperca obscura. The sequence continues at coordinate 7,020 of JAVQJL010065907.1, read as the reverse complement.
ATACAGTCGAGTGTCAATCGCAGTGAGCCTGCAGCACTATCAACAACATGATCAATTTGTGACAAAAATGTGTATAGGAGTCATCTGTTATATTGAGACATGGCATTGAATGAAATGCTAATGGAATCATTTCCTTAAATTTAGCTACAGTAGTGACAGATAGACATCTAATGTACTGCTGCAGTGGCGGTTTTCTTTTGATTCAAATAATTTAAGTGGTCGGGGGACAAGACACCCTTTCTGTGGAGTTTAGGGTGGGTAACTGCTCAAATGAAAGCACAGAGAAGCGTGTAGGACTGCAACTCTGAATGTAATCAATTTTGCAGTTATTTTTTCAAATGTCATGAAAATCCATCCAGTAGGCTAGTTGTTGATCTATTTCAGTCTGGACCAAAGTGGTGGATGTACAACTGGCCAACATTTCCATCCCTATAGAGCCAGGCCATTAACACAGCAAATAAAAATAAAAACTGAAGCAGTAAAGGCCGAGACAACTTAAATTTTAGTCTCTAAATTAGTTAAGCTATATAAATAAAATTGAATTGAATTGAATTGAATTCACTACATTTCACATAATGTAACTATAGTTTATCATCATTAGATCCATGATGCTTGATAAACACCAACATCTTGACCAAGTTGAGATGTTACTATGACATCGTCTGAGTTTTATTTTTCAGACTTTTGAAAGCTTCCTCTTTAGCCACAGGAAGCATTACACAATTGTTTTTACAGATTGTGCAGTACTCCTCGTGATGTGTTAACTAATCATGGTTTTTGAAAATTGGAGTGCCTTTTCTACTGAACCAAGTGAAAACATGGTATCTGGGTTGGGTTGTTAGAGCTACAGAATTTCTTACCATACCATACCCATGTCAGTTGTCAGTGACCTAAATGTATAAAACATTTTAGGCTTAAATTTTCCATGAAAAAACAGGGAGTTCTCAGCTACTGACATGAACCAGTGCAGCCCTGTATGATGAAGGGAATGTGTGAAAAAAGTAGCCTGCAGTTGGGAAATGTTCCCAATACACTGGCTTCAATTTAGTTACACACATACACACAAGATCATCCTATACAATTCCAGGAATACGGGAATTCATATAGGATTATTTAAAAATGATTTTAAAAGTTCTTTGCAGTAAATATTAACTGCACTAAAATGTCACATAATTCAGATAAGTACTCTATTACGAATGAGTTATTGATTTCTACATACTACACACAGTGGAAAAGTGTATGGAGAAGAGTAAATTCAATAAATTGCAGTCAGTGGCAATGAAGACACACTGTTTGCTCTATGAACCTTGAACTTGGGAAGCATTTTCACACGCATAGTTAAACAAGTCAATATTTGACATGGTGTAGATTCTAAAGCCTGAGCTTCAAAGTCTGAATTGCCTGAAGCTACACTGGTAACTCAGCACCTTATTCTCTGTCAATACTATGTCTGATAAAAGTCTCATTAATATCATATCCTCTGGAGTATTACAACTTTAAGTTATTATCAAACCTGCTGCATGTAAATCTGGGTGAAAGGGTTCACATGCGATTTGACTATCTAAATAATGTTAATGGACTCTCTCCAGGATGTTCTCTGCTTGTGTAACATTATTCTGCATTAACCCTTACAGTATGTGTAAAATGTGGCCATAAAATAAGTATATAAACAGTTATCAACAACAGCACTGACCTCTGTATTTTGATAGGAGATGTATTATCACACAGTGATTTATTTTTGGTGAGAAAAAACATCTCTGGATACAAAAACAGAAACAAAAAGGAAATACGTAAAGACATGTTTTTATACCTGGATGCAGGGGACTGATTCTTGTCTTGTTTGTGACACTAAAACAATTTTAAAGGACTTAATAATAATAGACTTCACTTCACTATAGCGCTTTTCAACCTTTCACACACACACCACACACACAGCTGCCATGCAAGGTGCTGGCTTCCATTGGGAGCAACTGAGGGTTCAGTGTCTTACCCAAGGACACTTTGAAGTGTGGACAGGAGCCGGGGATCAACCCGCCAACACTGGGATTGGTGGACGACCCGCTCTACGTTCTGAGCCAAAGTCGCTCCCATTAAACATTAAACTGACATTTTTAAAGCCACAAACCTTAAATTGTGTTTGTCTGTTGAAGCACACCCTACTATGAAAGGATCGTCAATCAGTAAACCAACAATGTCCTGTGTTTTCAGTGCAGACAGGGACGTTTTTAGGTACAGGCAAGCTCTAAGGCAGGCCAAAGAGGAAGAAGAAATACTTTGTAATTAATTGCACAGAGCCAATTTTCCACCACTAATGTACAATGTCTGCATTTCACTGTCCATCTCCTCTTCACACTGCACTAAACACCTGTTGCTGAGAAGCTTTGACAGGCTGACTAACTGATGACCGACACTGACTGTCATATAACTTGCTGTTATGACTCAGGCAGGGGCGTGTCCAGGGAGCAAAACTGATTGGCTACCCCAGGTGCCACCCCATTATCCTAAACTATGATTGGCTATCTGCCCGTTAGGAGGCAGGACCTTAATTTAAAACAACTGTTTGACGAGTATTTTTAAATGTACATTGTTTCATTTTGTATGTAGCCTGTTGTTCAGGTGCAATTTCTTTGTGGACTTAAAGAATATATATATTACAATGGTATGGTGCCACTGTGTTGTATTGTGATTGGTGCGTCTATTTATCTTTTAAATACAATAACCACAAACACAAGAACCTATCCTACTCCAAACATGTGGCCAATGCATGAACACAAAGATCCAGCAACAGCTTCACACATCCTCTGTGTGAATATCACAGAAAATACTTCATATTTTATATTCTCTTAATGCAGAGCTAGTCAGCTGTAAAATATATCTATTTCTAAACTGTGGGTTTGTAAGGATTTTAGTATAATATTCAGTTAGAATGTGGTCAGGACAGTCAAAAGTGAAAGTCAGATGCTGATAGTTCCTGCAGCAAAATAGTATAAAGAAAAGATGAATCTCCTCAGGGATGTCAGTGGAAGTCTGGTTTATGGTACCAAATGTATTACCTTGTCATTTGCAAGTGCCTTCATCATAACTGTTAATTATTAAAAAGAAATGTAATTTGCCCCACTGAATTAAAATGCAGTATATCCGCATTTATCATTTTGACCCTTTATCATCCACACAATTTTCTTCAGTCATCCTTCTTTCAAAAATCAAATTTCACCAAATGTGAGGCTGTGAATAAGTGCCAACAGCTCTGCATCAGGTACTACTGGGTCTGTTCTGTCTGTTTAGTTTCACAGTGTTTTGGGAGCAGAATGCTCCACTTTTCATTCCATTTTGTACTTTTGTGCTGTAGAAAAGCTGAACACGGTGTCCTGTTATGTCCAAAACTCCTTTGAAAAGATGCTGCTCTTCACTTAAGTGGACAGCTCTCTGTGAAGTGCTGAGGAGCGCTGCCAAACAGCAAAACAAAGAAATGCCAACTTGTTGTTTGAGCCTCCCCATTTCTTCACTTCATCTTTTGCCAGAAATCACCACGGTTCACCAGTCAGAATTTGGACCAGGGCCATCTCTTTGGTTTTGTAGATTTGCATGGCTGTCCAGACGTCAGTAGCCCCCACCTCCTCCTCAACCCTCTACCAGCTCCTAAATGCGTCAGCAGTCCTTTCTCCCATCCCCCCCTCCTCCTCTTATCCATGCTGCCTCCCTGCAACACCTCAGCCAGACTACCACAGCACACTGTGTCCTTGAGGACTCACTAACTACAGGCGCCCCTCCCCCAACCCATGCTCTGTCTTTTATTCTTATTCAGTGTGTTTACATGTGCGCTAATAATTCAGCTATAATCACATTGATGCAATGCTCTGATTATTGCCACTGAACACATTAACCACAGGGTCTTTGTTCAAATAGGACTGAACTAATTTCTCAGAGTTTGAAAAATTAACAGGTAAGGATTACTTGTCAATGTTTAAAATTTCTCACCTCATATCTGATGTTTTCACACACACACGCACACACACACACAAACCAGAATGTTAGCGGTGGTGGTTAACACAATTAGTTACTTCAATTTTCTATTCTTGGTTTAGTTTAATTGTAACTCAATTTATTTGGGTATTTAAGACTTGTTTTTGGTTTGCAGCTGCCTTTTTGAATGTATCAACTATCTCTGGCACCATCATAACATTTGTATTGTCTGTGTGCAAATAATGAAGTTAGTCACCTAATGTTGCAAACAATTGGCGAGGAAAACCAACCCACGGCAACAATAAATGGAACTAGAAAATAATATTTCAGGCTGTAAATCTCAGCTGTGACCTTGGACTCGCCTGAACATCCTCCATGCAGTGCAGCAGTCCTTTGCCAATGCCGGGATCCAGTCCCGGGTCAGCGGAGTGCAGCAGTACGTTGGGCCGCTGCATGCCACCATAATCCCACCATCCCCAGTCCAAATCCATTCTTGCCATTAGATTAAAAGTCCTTCAGGGCTGCTACAACAAGCTAACTGTTTTGAAGGCTAATGCCAGTAGCTAGCTACTGCTATCTGGAAATCATCATTGGACCAACGCAATATCAATATAGTATTCTGGTTGTTGATTGGTTAGGGAGGACATCCTACCCTGGAACTCATTTGTACTCCTTCTCCAATGATATACAAAACATATCCAAAGCAGTGCCTAGAAATCACTGAACTCTGCCAGTTGCTCATATGCCAGCAGTGGTGAGTATTTTGAGCGTTCCAGTCCACATGAAATCAAAAGGGTCACAGACCCAGTCAAACTGCCAAAAGACTCATCTCAACAACAAAAATCTTGCAAACTATCAATTTTCCCCTCTTTTTATTCTTTGTTGAAGCTCTTGACTCAGATTTGACAACAATTGTTTAAACATTTCAGCCAAATATGTCATGTGTAATGTGTAAAATCAATATGTCATTTGGATTAATCTCCTTGTTCCACAATAATAAGTTAATGTTATGTGAAATTAGACAATTGAAATTAAATGAGTCTCCACTGTAACCGTTTTGTTTTAAGAAATTTTTTATAAACACACAGTTTGAAAGGCCACACTCAACTTTAGTATATCATACTATATCATTTAGTATATCATACTGTTCTATTCAATAACAAAAACACATTCTCAATTGTCACCATGACTATTACAACTAATGACTATTACAGTAATGTGATCGGCTGATCTCAGAGCTTTGCAAGAGAACTAATCTAATTAGCGATACTATGTAAATAATGGCTGACATTTGTCAGAATGCATTTTCTTCCATCACTATCGGTTCTTCATGCTGTACGTGATAAAACTGGACAGATATTTACTATAATGTAGGCAGCAGATGTCAGTCTACACAATCCATCCCCATCCCCATCTTTTGTGTAAACAGAAGGTTCAAAGACAAACCAACGGTGTCGGAGCATTTCTTTGTTGCTGAATGGCTTAAGGTCAATAGCGGTGTACATGGCAGAATTTCATCAAATGAGCCTCATGTGTCTGTTTGGTAGTTTATCTTTTGCCTTTCTACTATATGTGCATCTTGACTGTAAACCTATTCGCCTGCCACTTTCTCTCAGCCCCACCTCAGTCTAGACTCTAACCAAACATATCCAGGCTGTCAGCTGCTGATCAAAGTGCGTTGAACAGTTGATCAAATATGGCATACAGTATGTGGCAAAAGTCTTGCATCCACTTGCTTTTGAATGACCAATGGAAATAAAAGCATTGATACTGTTCATTTAGTCTATTAACTTCGGGAGGAGTTTAATGTATTAATGCATTTAAGGAGCACAATATACTTGATGTTACCAACACATACATGTAGACAAAACAGCTGCGACAGTAGGCATTCTTCACATTTGATTAAAATGTATCTCCACTTGGGAGCAGAGTAGGTTGAATCATCCCTGGCCAATGCAGGAATATCTTCTACAGGAACATTTTGGCATACTACACAACAATACTCCACGTGTAGTCTCAACAATTATGTTGTTAAGTGTGAGATCACTGCAGAAATGCCATCATTAAAATGCAGGTAATTATGGACACCCTGTTCATTTTGCTTTCACTTTCCTCCATTGTTGTTGTCTGTTCAGTCTTCTGGTTACTATACATTGCTATCCATTGTCCATGTCTTTAATCATGTGCTGTGGACAGGTGGTGTTCATTTGTGCATACTCGAACAACAACCACGCTGATAGGATGCAGGATTCAGGAGGTACCAATCATGTGGTTAAAAGCAAGTATATTTTCAACTGCTGTGGACCTTTGGAACATGCATCCTGATTCTCTACCTGGTCTTTGAGGAGAACTGGTCAACCGACTTGTTCAGGAGTGAGGGAAAATTTGTCTTCCTGACCCTCCTCTTCAGCCACATTTCTGTTTTCCCAGCCCTTCAGTGCTATTCTCCTCTAGTCCATCAGTTGCCCTTAGACTCGCCCTCCTTTCCCATCACCTGACTGCCCCACCCTACACACCTGTTCCCTCATCTGTTCTGCAGTTACCAGGACTTAGATACTTTGTTCCTTCATTGGTTAATCCTAGTTGCCATGTTTCTTGCCTGGTGTTTGCTTTCGAGCATCTGCTACCCGGCAAGCCTGCAAGCCGCCTATTTAAAATAAATATTTCAATTGCACCAGTCTACCTGTTTCGTCTGTATGGATCCTTTCCCTGCTGCCTGCACTTCCCATTGTGACAACAATAGAGTGTGAGATTGACAGTCAGGTTGGTGTTGCTTCGGCAGCATGGCAGGCGTTGTACTGGACCAGTCAATCTATGATTCAACCCTCACGTATGGTTATGAATTGTGGGTTGAAACTTCCTTTTTACTACTTTTTTTTGGCCGTCCTCCGGCTCTCTGACTCCGGCCCCCCCCCCCCCCCCCCCCCCTTCTTTCAACCCAACCGGTCAAGGCAGATGACCGCCCACCTAGAGCCTGGTTCTGCTCGAGGTTTCTACCTGTTAAAAGGGAGTTTTTCCTTGCCGTTGTCGCCTAGTGCTTGCTCATGGTGGGAACGT
>JAVQJL010065902.1:0-26127 GCA_036024295.1 Nannoperca obscura | reverse complement strand
ATTTCTTTAAAGTTAAGACTAGTTTAAAGTCATCTTCATTGAAAAGTACAGTGCTTTTCCTTCAAAAATAAGGACATTTCAATGTGACCCCAAACTTTTGAACGGTAGTGTATATGTCTTTTTACATTCGTTTAAGCCACTTCATCAGAGTGAAAGTTTACAACAGAGCAAAGCCAACGGGGCTAAACACATAAACTCAATTATGTGCATGCAAGACTTTTCACTTATCAACAAAGCCATAAAATTCACAGCTGTTTCATGAGGAACACACATCCAAAACACTCATTTCCTGGTTGTAAGTAAATTAATTTTTCCTCAACTCACCATTAACTCTGGTGCTCAACCCAACTTCTGTTCTCCCAACATGGAAAAAGAGAAAGGACACACATCAACAATACAACACACCAGACGACCACAGCTGCTTTCAATACACCTCACTAAAACCGCCATGAAGACATTGATAACATTACTGAAATACTACACGATTATGTATTTGAACTGATACAAAAGCTTCAGGGACTTTAGTATATAGACAGGCTGGTGCAGGTGGTGATCCGAATGCCAGATCAAATATTTTACAGGAACAAATGCTTAATTTGGTAAAAATTGACAGAAATTTGAATGGAAAGATGAATAAAATAGGAAAACATTGCAAACCGTGGTGTTTCTGTCCTGGTTTTGGTCTGAATAAGTATTTATTGGAGTGCAGTATTGTACCTGTGCTGTCACCGTGCAATGTGTTTATATATTCTGTGCTGTGGACGTCTGGTGGTTTTGGTGCAGTGAAAATGTGGTGATACAGCACACCCTTATCTGCTGCGTGTGACACCAGCCAACCTTTAAAGGTTGCCGAGAAGAACAGTTCTGCTGTTGCTGTATTTAGACATGCCTGGTCTTATAGACACATAGCAGTATAACAAGTACCAGTATTTGTATAAAAAATTATAAAAATAATTAGCTGCAAATGTCAAAACTGCAGCAACTTCCATTTCCTCTAGGTGATGCAGGTCGCACTAAAGGTATGAAACAATTGGATGATACTGGCTGAGTTTTGGTTCCCGTGCATTAATGCCATTGCGTGTATCAATGGATGCCTGTACATGGAGGAAAAAACAACATCTTTATGGGACATTTGTACATACACAGCATTACAAAGCTCTTTCACCACAGACATCTGAGTCTTGGCTCATCCTGCCAACCACTTAATTTGATTTAATAAAATTTCAGTTTTTCTCCCAGAGGGACCAGCAGTTAAAAGCATTCCTGTGTACTCGTCCTTGAGACTAACGAATGCCGTCATGGCTTTTAACTCTGGCTGCCCTCTCCACATTTCTGTTACTGTTTCACCAACAGCACTGGACTCAGCCTTCAGTCATCCTGCAGGACAATCCACTACCACTGCCTTGGATATACTGACTGCTATACACTTAACTCTGTGACCCTGTCAGACAAACAAAGGCTGCTGCTTACTGCAACTTCTCACCATCCCCACACTCATTTAGTCCTGGTCTGATGCTGCTGCAGTGAATGCAGTTAGGAAGAATAAATCTACAGCATTTCTTGTGCATAGTTGGATAACGAGCTAGGAGACAAGCTCATTAGAAAACCCAACATGTGGCCTGATGATGGTGCTAAAAGAGAGATCATAAGGTCACCGTAATCAATGGGTTTCTTCAGGGCAGTCTCTGGCTTTATTGGGGCCCTGGGATCAACTTAATACTGGTGGCTCCTTTACCCTCATCACCACAAACAACTCACGTTCAGATATCATGAAGCATCGCCCTCCTGTCTGTTTCCATAGAGTAAGTAAGTAAGTAAAGCTTTATTTATATTGCAGTAGTTACAAAGTGCTTCACACACACATGAAAATCAAAACCAATAAATGCATAAGGGAAGAGGAAAAACAGCACAAAACAAAAAAGAGGGGTAGATTTATTTAAGGTTTGCCTATAAAGATTTATAGGCAAACCTATAAAGGTTTTTAGAAGGGTTGGGGCGATCACCTTTTGTTTTGCAGTTGGAGCGAGGGATGGATAAAAGACTGAGATTTGAAGATCGGGGGGGACAGGAAGGGGAGTGAGGAACAACGAGATCTGAGATGTATCTAGGGGCGAGGTCGTGTAGTGTTTCACCCAAGACATTAGTTAGCAAGACTTTAATTAGCACCCACAAAATGTCCTTATTAAATTAAATTACATGAATAAACGGGGAAAGCAGTCTACAGAGCTACCATGTGATTGCATTGTATTAAACCATCCAGATCTGTCTGGGCCACATTGTATTACAGTAAACACATTATCTGAAATAAAGAGCTCCTCTGCTAATATCCAAAGAAATGATTACACTGTATTAAATGTATTAGGCTTCCATAATTAATGAGTGGGGCAATTATTTAAACAGTGAACTGAATTGACAAGAAGATGGAACGCATCAGGATTTCTCTGATTTTTCTCAGCAGGTGATTGATCACATGGTCATATGTTCACAGTACGAGCAGTGTATCACAATGTTGGGGAAAAGGAAAGAGTGGATCAGTAAGTCATAATCACATCCTGAGTTTCAGACCGTAGAATTGGTCAAACACCAAAAATGCTAGAGACTACATTTCCCATAATGCAACTCTATAACGTTTGTCATTAGACCCTCTGTGCCTGGAAAACGCACATATCATTCAAACTCAACACGCTGGCTTACTGTTATAAGTTTGAAGTCTCTAAACCTAAGCTGAGAATAATCCTGGTCTCCAGAATCTCCAGAAAACTGATTTTCACGCGTAGAAAATCTGCAGTTCTTCTTAAAAATATAATAAAAACATCAAATGATGGTTTGCTAGGCACCAAAACTGCTCAAAGGGTAAACAAACTTATCAACCAATGCTGAAATGCATCAGCATTTTACTGATGATGTTAACTTTTTTTGCCTGTAACTGCTCCACATTCTGCCCAAGGATGGATTCTCTTTTATTACAGCTTCTAAACATCATAAAACCAAAGCTGTCCTTTACATGAATCCTCCATCGCACACTGTTTTACCAGTCCTCTCACTCCCTGAACTCATAACCACCGACTGTACTAATCCCCACTGCCTGCTACAGCTTTAGATAAAAGATAAAGGGTGGTGTCTGTGAGCTACACCTGCAAATATGCAAACAAAAGTGCACAAGTATTGCACATATTTGGAAGGTGTGCAAGAAAATTCACAGAAATAATAGACTTTCTCTGGTTCAAAGTCACACTAACTTACTCTGCATGTATCTCGTGTGTGAATGAATGAAAATGAGTCTCTAAGAAGAGTGAGGAGGAGCGCATGTGTGTGGTCTGATGTGGGAACTGTCTGTCATCAATGCTGCCTGAAGTGAGGTGCATGGCTGCACTGGCAGAGGTGGAAGGAGAGGATGACAGGTTTATCACCACCGCCTGAGCCACTCCGAATAGCCCCCGGAGCCACAGCAGGAAGCTCTTACAGACATTTTTCTCACCCCCACCCCCCCGAGTCCCATCTTACTCACATTGCATTTGGTCACTTGTATATTATAACAGCATCTCTCTCTCTCTGATGCTCTGCCTCCCTCTCTTCCCCTTCAACCCTCCCCACTTTTTTTCCCCCCGTTGGTGGCCTCTCCCAGTTTCACTGTGATCCTGACTGTAATGATGTCTCTCTATCTCTCTTTCCATCTCTCCTTCACACGTTCCCCTCTCACAGTCTGAGTGTCAGAGTCACGCTGTCGCCCTTAATGGCAGTCTCAATGAGTCTCTTCTCATTTTTTCTCAAAGTTTGACACCCTAGAAGCATGGAGAGCAGGCGTGGACATATCCCACACTGGAAAAACCCATTTTTTTATATCCAGGCTCTCTAATTGTCTGAATGTACATTGTCTGTCTTTTTATCTCTCTGTTGCCTGAAGCTGGTTGATCCTCTGACTGACTAGAATCTATTTGGGGTGAGCAGGGAAGGCACTTAGGGAAAAATTATTATCGCTATTTGCATGAAAATGCCACAGCCTTCAGTATTCCTTCCGCATACTGCAGTCTCAGATGAGATTCATTTTGGGTTTCTGTTCTATTGATTGTCTCCAATAATGACAAACCATCTAAAGAAAGCGTATTAATCAGCCGTGCTGTCAGGTGGGTCTGTTGAATTCACATCAACAACTCAAACAAAGACGTTTTTCCTCATCAAAATCCGTGTTTATGTCAACATGAATCCAAACCTATTGGATGTGTTTACAATTGATAAATGGTAATATGTATAGATTTATCAGGCCATTGAATGTAGTGTTACATATCAATGAGCAAGACTGGTTAATCCGATTCAATGGATTAGCCAAAAGCAGATCATCTGAGAGGTTTCCCAAAGGTTGTATAGGAACAGCTAGACTGACCTGTACAGGCCACCTCTGTTAATGTCAGAGGAAATTAAAACTTCAAGAAATAACATTATCTATCAATCAAGTTTGTACCCACATCCCCTTCATACTGATTAGTTAAGGCACTCTCCTTTTAGTGAAACATCCCCCCCCCCCCATGGCGAGATGTGGATGTTCACAAAACCTACACAGCTCTGTAGTAACACAGAACTGAAAATGACTAATTTTTCATCTGCTGGCCTGCAGCTCTTGTATCTGTAGTGGTATCAAATATTTATTTAGATTTATGCGCACAGTGCAGGGTTTGGGGCTCTCTGTAAGTGAACACATTTGATTATGGTAAGAGTATTAATGGCTCAGAATGACTGTGGTGCAGCCGGAGAGCGGGGGAGAGTTGTAAGTACAATAGTGTAGATGCAAAGCAGAGGACAGCTTTCCTAGCGCTCTCAACCCTCAGGCTGTTTGCTGGTCCCGGACTCCAGCGACCTCTGACCTCAAGCCTCTGTGTAAACTGCTACTGCAGCTTTAGGGCTCACAGGTGGAGGTTCAATGAAGAGCACACAGGAGAAGAGGAGAACAGGAAATAGTTTGTTAAAAAAGGGGGCGAAGAACAATGCTGTGAGGGGGAAAGAGAGGAAATAAATTCAAGTATGAAGTAGGATTAAAAGAAGCAGCGCAGGACAACAGAGAGGCGAGTACAGCAGAGACAAGTGGTGATAAGGGGCAGAAGAACTGTACTTATTCAGTCGGAAGCCAGTTGTGGTTTTCACTTTTCCTGCTCTAAACACACAATGTTTGGTATATTTTTCCTGGGGAATAAAACATCTGGTGCACACTGATCTGTGATACTGTACGTTGTTTTTAACCTTGTATAATTGATTCTTTTCAATTCAATTCGATTCTTCATGCTGGCTACAAACCTGCCCTTGTCTTTAGACCTCTATAGGCACTCGCCAGGGCTGTCCTCTTCTCCTCCTCAAGCATCAAGCTTCGTTTGAAGACGTCGCCGACCAGCAACTGTTTTAATCATAATAGCTGGTTCTAAAATGTGTGAATCTCTTCCCAGTTTCGTATCAAGTCAATTAAATATCTTTGAGTTTTGGACTCATAATCGTACAGAACAAAGAATTTCACCATTTTTATGGCTACTCTCTGACCTTCTATAGACAAAAGAATGAATGAATTAATCAAGAAAATAATCAACAGAGTAATTCACAATGAAGATAATCACGAGTTAAAGCTAAACTCGAGAGTAAGTGTGTTTAAAGAGCGTAGACAAGGCAATAAGTGATGTGTTTTACACTCACGTTCCGCAAAGAACCACAAATAAACAGACCGAGAAAGAACCCAAAACCTAATCAACAGATAATGAAAGGAAAGTCACACAGCATGACTGACAGGTCATTTTGGGAGGAGCAGTGCAAGAAAACTCCCAGCAGTGACAGCAGATCTATGGAATAAGTGCAGCAATAAAAATAAAAAATAAAAATAAAAAATCTGAAAGAATCATTATCACTTGTGCAGCTTCATAGAACACAGCACAGAGAGGAGCTGGTTATCAGTTTAGTTTTCAACATTTCACACTATTCATCACTTCTCAGACCTGCATACATGCCTGGAATACATTGTTATTGTTTTACATTTATTCTGTGTGAAAATGTTCTAGTCAAGAGGTTGAATCAGAATATGTAACCATGTGTGCCATTTAGGCAAAGCAGACAATTCCTTCGACACTTTGCCCAGAGTTGTAACAAAAAATGTTGTTCTCTTCATATTTCAGCAGAAGTGTGTTTTTTTGTTTTTTTTTAATTAGTCCAACATATATTCTAGCTGAATATCTGTCATGACAGTGAAGGACGTTCATATGCAAGTCAGTTTATCAAATCACAGGTGAGACACACACACACACGCCAAAAAAAACCAAAAATACCACTGCAGAAACAGAAGTGAAGCGACCAGATGGTGCGCATCCCGAATCCTTCAACACTGTCAGTTAATCACAAAGACGTGTCACATGGTAAGAGGCAAATTCCTGCAAATCATAGATTATTTAATGACTAAAAACATTAGCATAGGTACTGCTGTGGGGATGTCAGACAATGTTTATTTGGTTATTAGATAAAAAACAGGCATATGAGTCATACGGTGGGATAGACAGTTAAGATAAGCTGAAAGGATGATGAAAGGCAAGACTGTGTCTCGGTCCATGAAAAGAAATGTCCTTCAATAGTGACCTTGTAGAGAGACAGCAGGAGAGCTGAGCTAGCATCTCAAGCATTTATCACCTCCAGTGCTGAGGAAATGCTATTCATTCAGGGCACAAATGCACAGTTAACACAAAGTCCATTTGAACGGCGAGCTTTTAATAGGAGGTCGATGAAAAGGGTCGTAAACTGAAGGTTCCGTCATAGTTTTAATTGAAGGAAAATACTAAGAAGGGGCAAAGAGAAATCAATATGTACATACACACACAGTGCCAGAGGACACACACACACAAGTTTCAGTATTTACTTTTACATTTAAATGAAATGTTGATTGCATTATTGCCCTGTAATTAAGTTGCAATCATCATCCATCATATTCCACACCCATTTGTCATTTCATTCAAGAGAATGAAAAGCTAATTTTCTACTGATTATTGTACTGTGGAGTCGTTTTTCTTTTTGTATTACTGCAAAACTACAAACACGATATATAAGAGACAAATGATTTGCATCCAAAACATAATATAGCATACAGCCGACGGGGGAAAGGACAACGGTGGACTTGACTTTATTTCTGTATTGGTGAATTTCTGCTATTTCTGAGTCTAATAATTAGACAGAATTGCCACTTTATTTCACTTCATTCATTCAGGCTGACTCCATGCATCTGGCCCACTACGTCATTTTCAGTTGAAGCAGCTAACTTAACGTTTTTCACCTTGGTCGACTATTTCTCCAGCCAGTAAAAACATAATGTGAACGGGCGCAACACCAACCTAAATGAATCACTAAGCAAATCAGGGGCAGCCATTCAGATGTCTGTAACCATGCTTGCTATTTCTTTTTCATATCTGGCCAATCATCTCTCTTCCAGAGCTCCTAGAGTCAATCGGCCTTTGGATGCTGCTTTTTAAATTACTGCGACCATCAGCACCACGACCTTCAGGATTCTTTAAAAGATCTCTCCACTCTCCGGACTACAGATGGATGCAGTCCCTCTGGCTCGCAAAAGTCTTGGTTATATATTGCTATAGACTTCCAACGGATCTCTCCTCACTGAAATGAGTTGTAAAAGCACTAAAACAAAGGGGCAGTAGCAGAGGAGTATGGTAGTGAGCTGGCTATTAAATCTGTTCTATTTCTATTTTTTTATAGTGGAATTGAGCGTGAGTTTGTTTATGAAGGTGATCCTGCAGATAAGATAAAAATGGGGCCAGCAGTTAATATCAGGCTTGCAGGAGGATGTCTTGGCAGCTGTTTGTGAATGTGTCTCTAAGTGACAGGGATATCAGGATAAAGAAAAGATTATCAGTGATTTCTTGCCTAAAGTGTGCAGTCGGTGGCACAGATGTAGCTGTAGATGTAGCTGGTGCAGGTGTGCAAATTTCAAATTCTGTTATCTCATTTTAAACATCTTTTACGTGGAGATGTACCCGAGTTACCTTCTGTATAAGTTGTAGGACAGTGTTTGTAGTTTTATGGACAATATTCCTGCAGATTTCGGTCCAGAAGTCAGAACTGGGAGAGGTCCTGCTTCCATGATGCTGATGGGACAGAAACTGATTTGCCCTATTTTCTAAATAGAGGTTTTATTGGGGATGCTATTGATCACTTTCAATACTAGTGAAGGAAGTTCCAACTGCTTTTATGTCAGCTGTGGCTCCTTACAGAGGTCAAATTAAAAACCATAGTGTTTACTGGTTAAAAATACATCATAAGGTGAGAAGAATCAGTATTTTCTAGCAGTTGGCATCTTTGACCATCGGCAAAACCCAAAACACTGATGAGCTGTTAATAATAATCTGTGGCTTGCCAGTTACATGTGCTTCCAGTATTGTGAGGTCTCTGTAGAGATACATCGATGACGGATAGACACTCAAGACAGTTGTCAGGGTTAGAGCATTGGACCGTGATATCTGTTGATGAAGATATTTGTTATAATGGAAGGTCCTTCAGTGTTCATGTGTTATCATTCTCAACCAGTCGTGCACAATAACACACAAAGTGTACCTTCGAGGCTCTGAACCAGACGGCTTTCTGAGAAGTTAACACGTTTTGCAGACAGCTTTGAGGTCAAAACACTAAATAGCCAATCAAGTCGCCAGCACTTGCAAATAAGTACATCACACTTTTAATGTTGCACAGCAGCAGAAGGAATTTGACTTTTTTCAGTGTTTCTGAAACATATGCAGATGTGACCACCTAATAAACAGCCAGGAACCTGCCGGTGACAACAAGCTGACACAGATCATCAAAAAAAAAACATACTAGAAAGAAAAATATCATATTCTGTTCTTGACACAGCTCCTGCTAATACTCAACTCTAAAGACTCACTGTTGAAATGACTGTAGGTCGCCAGAGTCAGTTCATCATGTAGCTTAATTACCTTTTCCTTCTGTTTAAGTAAATACCCTGTGACACTGCTTTGTGCACTTTAATGAGCGTTAGCTACATGTGCACCAGGAGTCTTGTTTAGAGAGGACATCGGAGACCGAGTGTAAATGTAGCCTCAAGGCGTAATTGATGTGCGCTCTCTGAAATATGAAGTATTAACACAGATAGCCCACGTAGCTGCGGAAAACAACAACAGAGAGCTGCACACAGCTCATAGAAAACACAGCGAGAACTTGGATTTTATTGCCGCTCAGTCCAAGTTACAATCTGCAACATGTTCAAAGCTGCAGTCTCGACAGGAAGGAATCAATTCTTGATTAGGGTTTTAATTCGATTTCTTAAGAAAATAATCCCCGTTCTTTTGACATCGAGGCCTCTTTAACAGTTTTGCCGGATTGGATCATTTTGCTGATGTGTTTTATTGTCACTTTACAGTTCTGTGCTTGTGAAAACTGCATGTACACTCAATCACCTACTGCTACGTCTTGCACCTGGTCTGCATCATTTAAAGTAATAAACCCTCTCATTGTCACTACAGTTTGTGCGTTCCTTAATGACGACTGGCGATGCCAGTAAGTATTTATGTGTGACTAACAGCAGGATAAAACAAACAGCAGATTCTGAAAATGTCTCCACTAAACGTATGACTCCTAATGTGTCTGATCACCTGACACTTGAAAAATAGCATCAAACATTAAAAATCTATAATCCTAAAAGATGCTTAATGTAAGGACTGCTGCGAGTGTGAGGCAAAATGTTCTCCAGCCAGAAATCTAGTGATAGCAGGATTCTTTTGGAGAAAGAAATAATACCTCAGCTGAAACTTTCTACATGATCGCATTTTTATTTCTTAACAAAACACAAACAAAAGGTTAGTGCTGCTAGAAGTCATCATCTGCTCAAATAAACAAGTTGGATTTTATAAAAATGAAATTATGATAAAACGTACAGTGGAATCCAGGTTTAACAACAAGCCACAGAGGCTTACACTCAAACTCTAAATAAAATATACAGTATCGTTTATAATAGATGATTTCACTGTAGCGCAGCTCGTTCTATCAACGTGTGTTCAAAGTCTGAATTGAATCTTTTTCTTCTGTAGCTGTTGGGAAAGTTGGGATTGCAGACAGAGCTGAGAAAGAAATTCCAGGATCTTGCCAAGGCTTTTCATACCGAATGGGAAAAATATTGCATTGCATTGCGTTAGTTGTGCTAATTTCAGACCGTCTCTGCTGAGATAAAATCGTTTTTTTCCCCTGTACAGAACATTAATTACTTGAAATCATCTGAAAAATGTCCAATCTACGATGATTCATGAGCAAAAGTTGACTCAAGATGGCAAATATTAATAGAAATAGAATATAATGTACTTCCAATAATTCATGTGAACACACTTTAAAAGCATAAAAATGAAAGGCAGCACTCTGATCTCTTTTTATTCCTGCGTTCTCTGTGGAGGGCTCTCGGATGGTTTGACAGAGAATTGGGCCAAATTAGTGTCTCATTAAACCTGATGAGCTTTAGCGAGACTTACCTTATGACCCATGAGAAAGAGGAGGAGGACACCGTACTAACACCTGACACGAGCTGCGTGATCCTGTTCAAGGAAAGCTTTACATTTTAGTGTTCAAGTCATACATGTGTTATTATGTGAGGAAGGTGTGAAGCTCTATTAACGTTTTCTCTTTGAATCATTCATGTGATGTAACTATTTTAACCAGGAACAAGTAAGTGCACAGTGTTGCAGGTACAGTGACTACGTGTCCATCAGTATACGGCTGAGTATCAATACTCAATGGCTTCATGGTACCAATCAAAATGTGTCTGTATCAAAACTGAATATCTGGTCAGACTTGTGATCTTGCTTTCGTTGTTCTGATCATTTCTGGTTTATTTAATCTTTCCACTAAATAAAGGTTTGTAAAAGAATATGTTTATATTTCCAAAAATATACAGTTTCACATTTGATTTTAAAAAGTGCCAAAGTCCTAGTTCTGAAACAGTTCCTCTCTCAGCAAACTTACTGACAATCAATCGACTCATTTATTAAGCAAAAATGCCAAACATGATCTGCTTCTACCTTCTCCTCACTTCTGCGTTTCATATCATTATAAATGGAACACTTTGATGTTTTGGATTGGAAGCGGGATTTTCAGGAAAGAAAACACAGGAGGCTGTGATGGTGTGAGCGTGTTGCTACATGTACAAGTGAGAAAATCAAATTTAAAAAATCCAGAACGCCCAGTTTCACTGATCCATGAGTATGAAAGCTAATCAGATGCCAAAACACCACACAGTGGGGAGGATTTTAAAAATACTGAAGTATAAACTCATTTTATTTCCCAACATGAAGAACAAATGCAGTTTCAAAACCCAATTCCACTGTGGAGGAATAGTGAAACCTTAATATTTATCTACTCATTTTTGTTGCCTAAACGTTGTTAGATATATATAAATACTGGAATCAGCAAATAAAATACTTAGCATGTGTACAAGTTTTCCCCTTCAGGTTGTTAAAAACCACCCAAAAAACCCCACTTGGACATGACCTCAGTTGTTACAGCCTTGACAGTGATCTATAATACTGAGAGGAAGAATTTTACACTCTAGAAAGTTATCGTGGCAGCGATGATTCACTCCTCCGTTCTGACATTTGCGAGATAAACAAGAAACACGTTACAAAGTAATCTGCCACAAACGTGCACGTATTCACCTGGTCAACAGGCACTTCAAAGTTGCAGGATGACACCGAAGTGTGTTGCATCCAAAGTTCATGATACTGGGTGGGGGGGGGCAAAAAGGAAGTTTTCCTTGAATATAATCTTTGTGGCCATAGTTTCAGGTATTTATTTTGTTGTTTTTCCTCTTCTTTATGTAAGTGTGACTGTCCCTCCATATCAGCACCCACACTCTGCCAACGCAGAGGGGCTTCATTAAAATGAATGAAGAAACAGCATTTCAGGGAAATGATAATTGGTATTTTCCACTTTCTCCACGTTACGCTGACTGAACATTTTAAAGCTGCAACCATTAGTTGATTAAGTCGTTGGTCAATGCGCAGAAAATGATTCAGCATCTATTATGATAATCGATTAATTGTTTCAGACAAAAAGCCAAACATTCTCTGGTTCCAGCTCCTTAAATGTGAGGATTTGAGGCTTTTCTTTGTCATATATGAGAGTAATAACAATATCTTTGTGTTTTGGATTGATGGTCGGATAAAACGAGGAATTTCAAGATGTCACTTTGGACTTAAAGGGTCATTTTCTGACATTTTATAGCGAAAAACCAAGTAAACAATTAACATTTTAATTGATAATACAAATAATTGCTGGTTACAGCCTCACTTCTGTAACACACTGACATACTGCACAACTGAACCTCAACACGCTGCACCTCTGTCTTTCTCTGTTAGTCACACAAACTTTTTATTTTCTCCACTCGTGCTCTGATCATGAGTCAGCCAGGCGTGAGACGGCAACACTTTGGGTGTCAGCAGCCGATTTCCATCCCGCTGTAACATTAATGCACGCGTCCAAGCTGAGCTCAACCTGCCCTGCTCCACCCTCACGCTGAGTAGATGTCCATGTAGATCCCAGATCAAACACTGCCTCTGCTGCTTGCCTGCTGTCAGTACATATTCATAACAAGTCAAAAGCTACAACCGCCCACCTTCCCGCATCATGGCGGATGCTGACAATGAGCAGGCACATTCGCTTCACAGGGATGCACTCGTCTCGTCAGCAACACCAACCGGTATCACCGCCAGCGGTATGGGAAGTGTTGTTGCAGCATGACATGATAGAGACAGTTATTAATGGTACTAGTTGCCCTACGGTGCCGCATGTGGTATCTCAGGATGGAGTTTGGATCCAGATCTGTGGACATCCAAGCAACCAGTCCTTGAATAATGAATGGGGAGGGAAGACGAGGCGGCAACTGCCAAAGCAGAACTGAGTGTGAATGCTGAGGAGGGAAAGTAAAGAAGGCAGGACTGACAGAAACTTAGATATCAGAGACAAGATATTATTAGACTGAGAAAGACTGAATAGAGGTAAAAAGAAAGAAAGTACAAGGTGAGTAAAGTGAGATAAACAAGTAAATATAAAATACTAACACATAACATAACATACAGCATAAAAAAGTACTTTTATTTTACTGATTTCCTGACGCAACTGATTTGAATCTTTTCTTTGAAATAGACGAGTCACGATTAATTCCTGTAGTGAGGATGCAGACTTGTAAGAATAGATTAGGCTTGGTAAAATATTCATCCAAATGAGCTCTCCAAAGGATACTCCAGAGTGCTGGTGAATCCACAAAAGCGCACACTGGCCTATTATATGAAAGGTCAGGAGTTTGGATTTATGCTAGACAGCATCTCAAACAACATCTGAGATCAGTCTGTTATCGAAGGCTGTGGAAGTTCAGTACACAGAAGAGCATTTCATCAGGCAGATGCTTCAAATTCAGAGTCATCAGCGCCAGAACTATTTCTCCCCTGCGTGAGGAAATGGGGACATGCTGTGTTGTTTATCTTTGGTGTCCCCATGGTGACCAGGTTTCTGTAGCTGGTCTGTGCTTTTATACAGACTGTTCACTGGTCCATCCATTCAGCTGTTTCTAAATACACAGACAAACATTAACCACACTGCTGTTCATGCAGGCTGTGCTTTGTTTCCTCCGCTGTGCCGGCCGCCAAAGCAAAGAGGAGAGCAGTGAAGGCAGCTGGAAGTGAGACATTACTCGGTCTCCGCGGAACTACGTTTTAATTTTTAAAACAGAAGTAAACGTCAAGTTCCTGGGACAACACAACGAGTTTTTAAAAAACTAGTTTCTGACAGACCAGAATGCAACACAGCCACAAGACATGTTGAGTTACATGTACACGCCCACATGCACACTTCTGATTGATAGCCATCATTTTACTTTTCCTCTCTGTGGCTTGTCACAAAGCTTAATCGGATTGTGTAGTAGAACTAATTGAAGTGGAAGTAGAAAAGGCAGGTTTAAGCAAAAGTACTTTAAAAAGCCAATCACGAAGTCCTGCTGATTTCAGATCAATCATTAGCCATGGCAGGGTGTTAAACAGTGAGGTGGAGGCAGCGGAACAAGCCAATAACACAACACTGACTTATTACCACTTTCTAAGTTCTTACAGCACATGTTGTGAAACAGTTTAGAAAAGCACCCCACACACAGCAGCATTAACTCTCATTTGTGCTCACGGCCGCCTGACGAATGCAAGTCCAACGTTTGCGTTATGTTGAGCTATGATTTGGGCTCCACCAACTCCTGAGGGAAATATCGGGCTCTTTAGCTGTTAAATGGTCCATCATGGGCACCGAGCTTTACTCTGTCTGCTATGTGGCGGGGGGGTTTAGAGCTCTTTTGATGAGTTTGATTAGAGCAGTGAGAGGGAACCCAAACTGTGAATTACTGGGCCATGAAACCAAAACAATAAGCTAAAAGATGCTAAAATGCTGTTGTCTGTGGGTTTGTCACTATAAGTAAACCCCTTTGAAAGCCCCTTTTTTAAAGGTTCGTAAAAAAAAGACTACACAGAGGAATCTTTTTCTTTCTTCTCATGTCTTAATGATCGAGAAGCAACTAAACTCACACTGGTGATGCATCGATGAAGGATGTATTTGCTCACGGATCTGTTGCTAATATTAACTAGCAAGCCAAATGGCTTTAGAGAACTGTACACGATGAAGTCAGCTCACTGCAAAGTTTAAAGTTGTCTCAAGTCTGTTATTGTTCTATAGTGACAGAGACAGCCCAGCATACCGTGAGAAGAAAAGTCTGGTCAAACAAAGAAACAGCCGAGGCTGAGAATCAATCCAACTTTGGCCTCGTGGGGTCGATGTCTGTGATTTCCAGTCATGCTGTCGTGCACACGAGCGTCATATTGACAAAAAGAGCGCACATTGTCCTGACACCGATGTGAGATCCTTTCCAGGAGGACGGCAGCGGTACCTGGAGACAGAGGGCCGGCGCTGGCAGGTGGAGCTGCTGAAATCTTGACATTTAAAAAAGTATCAGTGGTATTTCAGACTGAGTCATGTGAGGTAAAAAACAAATGTGTCTGTATTGCAAATTACAGCACTACAGCATTTTTCAACAAGACGACCTTGTAGAAGAAGCCACCTCTAAACATTTGAGATGTAAGGTTTCATAAATGGCTACATTTGTGAGCTTGTACGTTCGATTCACACAGTTGACTGTAGAAAGAGGCGCAAGAAGACATTACCTGCACTCCCGAAATGTGACAAGTGCCTGGTGAAGATGACTAAAGACACAACCACTCAACATCTCAAGGTATCCATTTAAACAGTGGTCACTTTCCATTACAGCGGCCCAAATCTCTTTACCCCAGCAAACCCGTGAGGCCAGAGCACACAGCTCTCAGGTGAGTCTGAGCGGCGAGATCAAACGAGCTCCCGGGCAGCTTAAAGAGATTAAAGAGAGAAAGACAGGTGGACAAAAAGGGAGTCTAAAAGAGTCTGTCAGCCTGTTTAAGGAGGCCATGTGATTTTTCAACACCAGCCGGTCGGGTTTGAGCATCTTGTGCTCGGCTCAGACACCGTGTGGTAAATTATGGAGAGGGAAAGAAGACTGAGACATGAAAGGTAATAGAAAAACAGAGACACAGAGAGCGCAGCATCGCTGCAGACACCATGAAATCACATGTTTGACCACTGTGCTGATAAAATCCACAGAGCTGAAGTCATCATCTGCATTTATATTTCAGGAAAGCTGATTGTAAACCACTTGTCGTTGCTTTTTATTATCTAGAGATAATTAACTGACGTTTTTTTCTTCAATACACGTCAACTACAATTATGAGAAATATATTCCCTCCTCTGCACCTCAGCTGCACCACACTGAACTCCTCTATCAGCCTCAAGTCTCATGTTTAACCTGCAATACTTTAATTTCAAAACATCACTTTCGCACACAGTCAAAAAAAGAAAATTAAGTATGCATCCTGGTCGTGTCGGGTTATAAAATCCTAGCACACCACGCAGCAGCGCTGTCAGTCAAAGAGTCAATCCCACTGGGCAGCAGCAGAGAAAGTAACCTGTGCCGGCGTCTGGTTTAAAAAGGAGTTTAGCCGACTTCGCTGCATTCAGCGCCGGAACTGAGAGCATCGGAGCGGCTAACAGAAACCAGTCGCACTGCTCTCCAGTTTCCATCACACTTGTCTATTTCCATCACAGTTAGATTTGCAGTTAGGTAATTCTGAGAAAAGACTTAGTTTGTAAAAGTTTACAAACTGCTGTGCTGTTATCTCTCATTGCTCTGTGTGTATGAGACAGTGAGGAAACAAAAAAGGTGATTGAAGGTGATTCAACTGACAAAATTAAAGTTGTTTTGAAATAAGAACCAAAAAGATTGCTTCGTCTCATTGCTCACTCACTTTTCCTCATACCCTTTTATTAGTGAAATCCTTATCCGTACTGTGAGATACAACCGACTTAAACTTGACTTGTTCAAGAACAGCTGATTTTAATGAGATGAAATGAATCTCTGCAGGTTCATGATCACGAGTGCCCCCTTCCACGTTGTTTTTCATTGTCATTTAATACATTGTTATGGTTGCGTTACATAGCACATGTTGAGCTGTGAAAGTCCTCATCAGTCCAACGCTGACAACGTGAGCTCACACACTTTTAACTTTGACTCAGCCCTCAACAACAGAGCTGAAATATCAACTGTCAGACAAAACTGCATGGCAGTCCACATAACTTTATCACAATGATGTATTATATTTAACTTTCTTACAACTCTTTGTTTTTCCAATTATTTTCCAATCCAAGGGTGGAAAGCTGAAAAGCGGAAAACTTCCAGGTTTCATGGATGCACGGGAAACTTGAGTCACCCCAGGGAAAGTGCTGAGTAAACATGTGTTTGCTTTTGATCGCTTATCAAGGAGGCTGACAGCGCCAGAGAGCTCTTCCACTCTGCAGCTGCACATGTGACGGCCATTTCCGGCAGTTACACAGGCAGCCAGCCACACAACGTCTTCTGACTACAACCAAAACCATTTCAGGAATTTCTCACCAAAACATCAGTTCGTTATGATTGGCTTCAGTTTGGTGAGCAGCCTGTAATTCTGAAATTTCTTCACATATAATTGAGCAAAACCACCTCCAAAATAAGTGCTAGTTAAAACCATTACAGCTTTAACAGCAACAGTAACAGGTGCACGAGCAACCTAGCGGCCAGAGAGACCTTTCTAAACGTAACCATACTGCAAGTCATCAAGTTGAATGGACAAGTCACTGTATTCAGATCATGTCCCAGGATGCTGCTCTGTGGCGGGCCTTACTGTTTGCAAAGGTAGGTAAACAACAAGAGGACTTCCTCAGTAGATCAATAAAGCACATCGTCATTATCATGCAGGACACAACGGTTCTTTGGAATCTAACTACCGGTACAAACAGCACGCACTTTTCACTCTGCAGCATCCAAACAGACCCAGAGAGCTCAAGTTAACTAGCCAGGTGACCTTTGATTTCACCACCATTACTCACTATCTGCTGAAAGCAACTCATAGCTAATGCATCGAACAGCTGCGACACACACATACACACACACTTATAAACCATATAAGTGACAACACAAACCCACACACACGAAAATATAAATATACCCTCCAGCTAGGCTTGCTGCCGCAGTCTCACGGTGTTCGGGCGTACACCGAACTTCTTTAGTTCATTTTTGTGTGTTTGATCTGTACAGAAAGAGCAGAGTCGCAGCACAGAGGTTCACTTATCACATGACAGGAGAGTCGACTGACAAGATGAAGTCCAAAAGCAAAAGTGCCTATTTGGCAACATTTCAGCTTTTAACCCAATGCTAATCGGGCAGCTGAGACCGCTGATTAATAACCAACCTTCTCGGCATCAGCTTTGTTCAAAGTAAGGAGACGTTAAAGATCGAAGTAAGCGCTCTCCAGATACTGATCATCATCGACGAATATCTTTCCTTGTAAAATGTCCAGAGTAATAAGTAACACCGGTGTTTTCTCTCTGTGGCATCCCTACCTCCAGCACATTAAAACACACACACACACACACACACACACACACACACACACACACACTCCATCTCCTATTTCTGTCATGATGAAGTAGGCCTCCAGACAGGCTGCTGAGATAATGGGCTGCACTCCTCTCCTCTCTTCCAGCTTCCTGGTATGAATGCAAGCCATCCAGACTAAAACCATGACTTCATGTCCTCTCCACCATAAACCTCTCATTTTCTGTCTGCCCAGCAAATAAAACATATATATGAGTGTTGTCCTAAGCTGAACTACAGGATCGGGATAGCAGCTGATCCAGGCATTTTCTTTTGATGGATTGGCACTGACCACATTAAGCGCAAATAATTTCCAAACCACTGTTCAATCAAGTAAGCGCACAAAATGATTTAACACATTCCAGTCTATTTCTGTGTGACCCACACCCCTGAAGTGTTGCTACTGGTTGAAACTACATTTAACTACATCTGAACTTTAATTTTCTGCTCATGATGAGCATGTGTAAATGCAAGTTGTCAGATCCATACGAACACTTCTCTCTCTACGTTATCTGATGTACTATATTGTTGGGCACACTATGGCTATTTAGCTGTGACACATACTGTATATAAATTGCTACTAACTACTCGTCGAGGCTCACTGTAAGCTAGGTATGCACTATGTATATCACTATGTATACACTATCGGCAGATGCTCAATATTATAGGACTCAGATCGGAAAGAGGGCTGGGTAACAAACTCCTATATGTGTTCATAAAATATTTTATATAATAATAATAATATTCTATTATATAATCTAATAATATATAACATTCACACAGAAGATTTACTGGCTTATGGTTTCGCTGTTTAGTCCCTATGCTTCCTGGGAAGCTCGGACAACACATTTGTCATTTCCTTTTCAGGATTAAAGCTCTGAAAATGGACAAAGGGCTTAAGAGTTGCACCCAAGTTGGTAATTTTCTGTTGGACAGGAAACAAAAGGCATCACTCTGTCTGAGCACGTCAAACACATGATCAGTATCAGTTGAAAACGACTTCTCCTTCAAGCCTCACCACAACAACACACACTATATCATCGGCCTACCATAATCCACCACTGCAGACAGCTGCAGTGTCTACCACATAAGCACTACTATCCACACGGAGCGGTCTGTCTGTGGCTGCTCTCCAGCTAATCTTCAGAGCTGGTTACATAGCACAGGTTGCCGCTGCTCCTCCGGGGTGTTTTAGAGAGGCGGGCTTGTGGGTGGCAGCGGTGCTTTCCATGCCCTTTAAGACACTCAGACATCATGCCTTCCAGGAATTTAAAATGCCATGGTAATGCCACATTAGTGATTAATACAGTACATCCACTAAAACCTACTGTGATGCACTGGGTTTTCAAATGTTGAGAAATGAATCTGAGAGTGATAAAATGCAGTTAGTGAGATGGAGCGGCCAGAGGAGGAGGAGGAGGAGGAGGAGGAGCAGGAGGACAGATTAGAAAGCACACAATCCTCCCCGATGGGTTGCTGACAGTAGTCTTGTGCTGCTCGGCTGGCGGGAGCAAGGAGAACGTAGCCATGCAGTAATGAGCCAGTGAAGTGCTAAGGCCACAGGTTGTGTGTAATGGCTAATTGCTGTTGCTGTAAACAGCCAACACCATTACATTTTGCGGAGCTGTTCCAACAAGGCTCTGGTCAGAGGAATAGACGAGTGGCTAATTAGTGTCTGTGTGATGCAGAGCTCAGGGTCTGGCTGCTATCAGGCTTCACATTAAGGCTGAGAGAGTGAGGGTTCTCCTGGCCCGCAGTGCTCCAGGGGTATTATAAATATATATATATATATATATATAAATAAATATATAAAAAACTGAAGCATGCAGCGAGTGCAGACCAGGCACGCTGAGCTGATTCACTCTGGCAGACACTGATGTGGCTCGTCAGTGTGATCAATCACCGTTCAATCATGGTTGTAATCACACACGGCAAAACAAACACAGGCAAGAGCGAAGCCGACTAATTCTAGCGTGCAGGACACACGATCTGCTGGCACCGACATCATCACACCCCCTTAAGGCTGGGCGATACGGTTCAAATCGTAGTCCTGATAGGGTACATTAGGGTATAAACATTAAGTGATAAGGCACCCAGATCCTGACACATCTCATCTCATGATCAATTTAGTTAAGAGATGATGATGGATAACAACAGTCACACTCAGTAAAATATATGATATTTGGACACTGATATTTGCCTTCAGCTCTTTCAAAGTGAATTAATTTTCTATGACGTTAGCGGAGGTGGGCTTTATTTGGGTAATGGGTAATATTCTGGGTCATATTTATTTTGTCAAGTGAAAGACAAACAATAAAAGGAAAGTGTTTTTCTGGAGCATCACCGCCTGCAAAGACTTCTTGCCGCTCCACATTCACACCTTTCTAACTGGGATGAAGCTGTGCTCTGACCACTCAGCATCCTTGCAGAGAAGCTGGAGTGAAAGAATCTCAAGCCTTTGTATTGTTCAGCAGAGCTGCTTGAATGAGAGGATTCTGCATTCAGCTTGAGACATGCCCTCCTTTTCTGGCATCCCTGAACAAACAAGAGTACCAAAGTGCTTATTTAGGAAGCATCATGTCAGGTGGGTTGCAGACGCGCTCGCATATGAACATAAATGAACAAGATGAGCAGTCTGCACGTTTCAAATAATTATCTTAAGCCACCCATAATACATGCATATAAATGTGCACACTGAGGCGGTTTCCCTTTTTTGCAGCGCTCTGATCCAGTTCCATCAGTCACATCACACGGACTCCCGTGTCCCCACAATCCTCCCTACGGTCATTCATCACAATGTCAGTCAAACGCTGACTCGGGTCCCTTGAGTGTCATGGTAATGCTGTCCCTCCGTCCCCCTCCCCATGTGTACTCATTCATGTATGCGTATCTTTTGCTGTTTGGCTGAATGCATGCATGTTGTGTGCATTCGTGCATGCGTTCTTCTATTTTTGGGGGGGCCCGGTGATTTGTCCCCCCCCCCGTTCCAGCGGAGATGTGAAGGTGTGCCGCTCGCTGCAGTGACACAGAGAGAGAAGAGGCAGAGCGAGACAGAGAGGAGTGGGGGGGGATCAGGAGGAGCTCAGCAGCAGCAACAGGCAGAGGGCAAAGAGGATGACAGTGCCTTCTAGTAGCCTCTCTGTCAACATGATTATCTTTGAACCCAGCTTGAGGTCAAAGGCGGGTCACACAACATGCAAGACGGTTACTAAGGGGAGTCAAATAGAGACTCATTGGGCTGCATGATAAGGCAGTGACAAAGCCAAGCTAGCTCTGCATTAACTCCCTGAAGATTCAACAGAGTGATATTATGAAAATCACATGTTCTTTGCAATGTGAGCCGGAGCTCCGGGGGAAGCATCTGCCTGAAGGCATGGATAGAAAATCACTACAGCCAGCATGTGATCCACCGTTGTTGTTTTTCCAATTAGCGTCTCTGCATCGAGTGTTCCTCAGGATGAAACACACAGATATCACTCCAGCAGAAACAAACAGACCTAGACTCTTGCATGTCTTAGATTACACACAGCTGAACTGCAATAATGCTGCTGATGCGCTCTGTTAATGACAACGAGGTCTACACTCCGCTAAACTAAGAGCTCCTCAGAGCAGATCAGATCCCAGAGGCAACTCCACGGTGCTGTTTGCATTGTGCATGCATCACGGGTCGGTTCTGAGTGCCGACAAACAAAAAGACTGTCTTGTTAATACAGATCTTATCAGCTGCAATCTGTGTGCAAGCTTTACACAGAAAGTGGAGCTGCTAGTTAGGCAGCTGCCCATTACACTATATAATAACGCTGCTCCAGAGTTATTATCTGCTGCTCACTCGTTCAGAAAGTTGAATACATTTTTCTTGGATGTCATTGGTTTCCTTTCTTTTCTGCGTCATAATAAAGTCTAGTGGCAGAATCTTAAAGTTCACTTGATCACGTTAGCATTAGATTTTGTCGTTGGGTTGCGAGATTGGTTTGATTCAGTGCCTGTTCTGCAAAATACGCTCAGACACTGGAGCTGAAACGATTAGTCAATTAATCCTTTAGTCTAACGATAGAAAAAGAGTTGGAAACTGCTGATGTGCTCTCTCCAAGCTGGAGTCTGTACTCAGCCAAAGATTGATTGTGAGAGAAAAGATGCTTTCTCTCCCGATACCCACTCTGGTACCTCAATTCATAATATCTGCCAACACAGAGTAATGCTCCGATACTCTAATTTACCAAATGTAACAATATGTATACCTCATTGCATGGAACTCCTGGGGGTGATTTTTACATAAGATGAGGTCCGGGATTGGTTCAGGATTGGCACTAAAAACTAAGCTGACAGCCCTTCATGACTGACATGTTAAGTACACTGTTAACATAGAAACAATATATCAGAACGGCACCTCCTCTAACCATCTAGTTGATCACACCATTTCAATTTCAGGAGCAGAAATCTCACAGTTATAGTTTTAGACATCATGTTGATATTTTTAGCTTAGCAACTTAACATTTCTGAATCAGGACTTCCAGTATTTGACTTGAAATGACACAATGTGTGTAAATGCTGCTCATTTCATTTTCAGATTGTGAATCAAATTTCAGTTTTCACTAACAAAGCGCAGTGTTTCTGTCTTCTCTGGTCTTTGAGTTTTAGTTAATTAGAACTTCTGTTACTAGGATTTGACAAGATGTGCATTCAATACATTTCTATTACCAAAAACCCAACCCTAGTCATGGCTTTATTATTATTATGACATAATGCAGTGCAGTCTTTTCAAAATCACTTTAACTGCATCACCACGCACTAATATATAATAACAGTGCAACAGAAACAGAACTAATGCAGACTTAGTGTTCAGCGTGATGGATTGCCAGCAGTCTAACAGAAGAACAGCACAATAATTGCATCCAATACTAAAATAACTACAGCATGCATTTAAGAATGGTCTGCAGAAATGTTAAGAATACATGATTTGTGGTACTGAGGTAAACCTTGCAAACACTTTGGTATTTTTCTTTGAAATACCAGCAACAAAATCCTTCACAACACCTTCCAAAAGCGTCTCAGAGGATCGAGAAAGTCTTTAACATCCTGTTTGTCATTGAAGAAAAGATTTTTATTCACAAGGTCAGTTTTCTGGACAGATGAAGTAGGAAGCTTCAATTTCCCCTTTTCATCCGCATACTGCATGCAATGTGCTCTTCACCTACTTACTGATGGACTTAATTAACAATCTGTCTGAGGGAGTCTGTATGCAACAAGTGGGTGTTCAGAATAGTGTTTTAGTGTCAAATCCAACTCGTGCCAGAACTTGCTCGCTCTGGTCTGCCAAAAAGTCAAGTATTTTTCTGGAAAATAAAGGCCTCGAATTATCAGCATTTCAGTTTTATCAGTGCAACAGAACAGACTGCGTTTCACCAACATAGCGCCGCCGAGCTCTGGTCTGTGTCCTCAGGTTTTACAAGCACAGTATTGACACTGAACAGGCGGCTTTAGCAAGTCGCATTGGAGCTGTGTTTTTGTGCTCTATCAGACAGTCCAGCAGGTACACACTTCCTTTGAAATGAAAAATCCCTGACTGGAGAAATACAGAAAGTGGCAGGGGGATTTGGAGGAATTTACTATTCGCTGTGGCCCAAGACAAAACAATCATTCTCCTTCAGTGGCTAAAATATTGTAGACCTCTAGCAGAAATGTATGTGCCAGTAAGCACAACGCTATTATGTAAAGGCTGGGGACCAAAACAAGGCAACAGAAGACACTATATTTGCAAAACAAAGCTTGAGAGTCAACCTGTGCAGCCATACACGAGAGTCCCATAGAGAAAAGTCAGCAGGAGACTCCCAGCGAAGCCGCGTGGGAGGGAAAGAGCAGCTATCAGCATCCATCAAGTCATTTTACTGGCAGAAAAAAACGAAATCATCCATCTCTGGAAGTCTCAGAACACGCAACCCCAACACCTCACAAGCAGAGTCCTCTGAGAGCTAGGAGGCTGCAGAAAGGCTCTGACCCCAACTGATCCCAGACAAGAGCTGACATTTAAAGAGAGACATGAGTGCACTCACGGTTTTGAAGTCGCTGTGGCTGCACTCCTGGCCTTGGTAGCGGCAGTAGAGCATCATCTCTTTGATGTCGTGGCCGACCCTCTCGATGAACTCCTTCATGCTGAACGCTTTGGGCCTGTAGGCGGTGAAGTTGGCTTTTTCCTCCAGGAAAGCCAGCACGTCAGGCTCGGCCAGGTGCGGCTGAGGGATTGTCAGGTGAACATCCAGCAGGGCCAGCAGCTCTCCAGCATGGTACAGATCGTTGCGCGTGAGGCGGCTGAAGCGGTAGGCGTTGAGGTTGCAAATGGTCACGGCGGGGAAGACCAGGCTGCTCGACACCACGGCGTCCAGGCTGGTCACATGAGGGTAGGAGAGGAAATAGGCCAGGCGCTCGGCACTCTCCAGGGCCAACAGTCCCAGGCAGGCCAGCAGAGCCGCAGCCCAGAGCAAGCGGCGCGCGCTGGGCTGACCGTACGGGAAGATGAAGCGCAGGCCATGCAACGTGCTGGAGTGAGCAAAGGCCTGCCAGGAGGTGGGGTGTAGGCTGGAGCTCTCCTGGCTCCCCTGGCTGCCACAGGTCTCCTTCAGATCCATCATCAGCCCTCCAGCCCCTCAGCCAGGGAGGGAGCCCCCGGTGCACTCACACCTGCACAGACAGGCAGGGAACGTCAATAAGAGACCTACATTCACAGCCTATAATCATATTGATCACATTGATAGCACAAGAGAGAAACACAGAGGCACAAAAGAGTGAAAGACAAAGAGGAAAAAGTAGGAGGCAAAAACACAAACCTGCAGCTATACTAATAAAAAACATGAAAAGCAACAACTGACAAAGAAGTAGAAGTAAACATCAGGAGGAAAAGACTCCCACAACCCAAATAACTACTACAGAGAGTAAGAGACGAAGGAGAGAGATGCTCCCTCAGGGCATCCCTCTCCTCCCCACCTCCACTCTCAATGACTCCCTTGAGCTGAGAGTTACTGTGGCTGCCAGCCTGCCTGTGGCTCCTATTACACCCGCAACACACACACACACACACACACACACACACACAAACTACCCAAATCCCAAACTGCCCCCCCCCCCATCCTCTGTCACCCTCTGTGTCTCCTCGATTTCATGGACTAAAGTCTGTCCTCTGTGACACCCGGAGCGAGAGGTGAGAGCCACTTAAAATGCAAGCCAATCAAAGCTGCCTCTGTGTATTTACCATCCCGACTCATCTCCATTCAAAGACACGCACACTCACGCGGTAACTCTCTCATGCATGAGTGTGCACGCAGGTTGACTGACAGACAGACAAACACACAGACACACAAACACAAACACACACACACACACACACACACACACACACACAAACACACGTCCATGCGTTTTTCAGGATCTCCAGTGTCCCCAACTAATGACAAGCCTAAGCACCTCTCTCGTTCAGCCTAGCGAGAAGACATCCAGCCGGCGCGAGTGTGTGTGAGTCTGAGAGCGCACGTGTGTGTTTGTGTGTGTGTGTGTGTGTGTGTGTGAGTGAGAGAGAGAGAGACACACACAGAGAAAGAGAGAGAGAGAGAGAGCCGTTGATGATCAGAGCCGCTGGTTAGTCTCGCATGCCGGTCCAAACTCCTCACGTTTTCCTCTGGCCAGATACATCCGCTTTCCCTCCTCTTCCCAGCTCATCTGTGGCGGCAGCGAACAACAGCAGAGCTGGGAGAGACGGGAGGCGCACAAACCAACACACACATGCTCGCACAGAGAGAGGGAGAAAGAGAGAGAGAGAGGAATGGAGGGAGGGGGGAGTAAGAGAAGGGAAGACGACGCTCTCCTTGCTTGCTCTCTCCAGAGCAAAGTCTCTTACTGAATATGTTTCCTCCTCCTCCTCCTCCGCCACCACCTTCGCTCTCATTTGTCTCTCAGTCTTTCATATTTCCACATCTCGTCACCGCAAAGAGTGATGGATGGATGAATGCAAAACGGGAGGCTGTCGGGAGAGACAGATAGTAGAGGGGAAAACAGTGGTGGTTGCTTGGTTGGGGGTGGGGGGGTGG
>JAVQJL010065879.1:0-15336 GCA_036024295.1 Nannoperca obscura | reverse complement strand
AAAGTTAAGACTAGTTTAAAGTCATCTTCATTGAAAAGTACAGTGCTTTTCCTTCAAAAATAAGGACATTTCAATGTGACCCCAAACTTTTGAACGGTAGTGTATATATATATAAAAATATGTTATCATCATAAATATCTATGTTATAATTCCCTAAAAACCAGGAATGTGTTAAAAATGCTTTAGTGCACAGACGCCTTTATGCTTAACACAACATTACATTTTGATGGACTGAAACACACACAACCCCCCACTTGTGGGCCAACCACAAGGTTTTGGACTTGCATTGATTAAGTACGCTGAGTAATCAATTCTTTATCCCCATGTTCCACTTCAAACAACCAAAAAAACGTTTGGTTTGCCTCTAAATCAGCAACATTTCTTGGGTGAAACACAGCACACAAGCGCTGCTGCGGGTTTAAAAGTGCAGTATTTTGATCATGCAGCGGATAAAAAGGAGGCTGTCGAAATACTGTTTAAACCTTCTTGTCAGAACAAATCTGCAATGACACTCCTCTCTCTCTCCCTCTGTGTGGACATTATACTAAACTTTAGAGAGCGCTGTATGAAACACCATACAAAACAACTAGAGGAAAGTTGATTCAGGCTATATTTTCTTAACTGTGTTATTCAGGCATGTTTAATGCACGCTCACTGTAGACTATCATGATTGGGTCATCTCCGAAAGACACAAGAAAACTGCTTACAAAAAGAGCTTTGTGTTCAAATTTCATGTTGCTCATCCCCAATTGAGAGAACTACGGAGACAACAGTCAAGATGCTAGTTTAAGTAGCTCAGCTCTTGGCCCTCGGGAGCTTCCTTTTCAGTTATACAGTGTACAAATGAGTGGGACACATGAAACGCTTAAAGAACTACATGTCCCAGCTGGCATTTGTGCAACGTGAATCTGCCAGGAGGAGCTGGACAGTGAAAGACATCTGTGCTGCGCCAAAATATGAGATTCGGCATCAGACTCTCACCTTGCCAAAGTTCCCCCAGGTGACAGTGACTCTGTTGGTGACATTGGAGAGATGCAACCAGGGAGTGATGTTTACAGGACGACAAGGACGACGGGGTTCAACACCAGGTTTGTTAGAGGGGTAGTAGCCCTGTAAACACACAAAAATGCAAAATAATTTAATTTATCCAATATATTATCTAAATCGAAATGTTTTGTTGTTGAAATGACAGGCATCAGAATTCCCTCTGAAGAGCTTAGAAGATTCGGGTTAAAAGACTAATTAGCTGTTGGGCTCTTAATTGTGACAGATGTGCAGTCACATGGAAATGTCTATTTATATACATTTGCAACCAAGAAGCTTCTATTGTTAGTATTTGGATTTACAGTTATTACATTGTCTGAACATAGCCAGTTGTTAAGTAAAAAAAATGACCTTATTTTCAGGACTATAAGCCGCTACTTTTTCACGCCGTCAATACATTTATGCTCATCACACCAGACCAATTAAATTACCCAACAAGTCACCTTAAATCAAACACACTCACACCAAGTTCTTCAGATCAGTCATTTTGCGTGTCAATTCAGTGGGTGCGGCTT
This sequence comes from Nannoperca obscura, assembly GCA_036024295.1. Taxonomy (NCBI): domain Eukaryota; kingdom Metazoa; phylum Chordata; class Actinopteri; order Centrarchiformes; family Percichthyidae; genus Nannoperca; species Nannoperca obscura. The sequence continues at coordinate 13,777 of JAVQJL010065879.1, read as the reverse complement.
ATATACAGGTGCGCTCAATAGTCCGGAAAGTACGGTACACTTGACTCAGGAAAGCTCGTTTTACCTCAGCCCAAGTTAAAGGTATGGGGGTGTCTTTTATTCAGCAGATACTAAGTTAACTTATGATAAAAGGGGGGACTAAGGTGATGTGGAAACTACAATGACACTTAGGGTGTTTGCCACCAAATATCATACAATTCTTCCCATTCTCCTCCTAAAGTATGCAGTATGTATTAACTAATGTTGTCCAATATTTAACAGGTTGATCAATACAAGGAGTAAAAAATGGAAAGCCTGTCTGTTTTTTTATTTCATTTACAGTATTCAACTCCACTCCTCGTTGACGCACATCACTGTCCATAGCTACAGCTTTCTTCCAGGCTGCGAGTAATATTTTGAGATTTGTCGTTATATTTGGTTGGTCTTATCTGTGTATTCACATTATCTGTGTTGCTGCTGCTAATAAGGTACAACTGTAGAGCTTTTAAGAAATATATGAAAACGATTAGCCAGTAAATGTATCACCCAATCTCAGGCAGTTTTACCGTCTGTTGCAGCCACTAGATTTGACTTAAAGCTTGAGTTGTTGACAGCAACCTTTTAAATGCAAAAGCTACCAAACTCCCCTTTTGGTTTTCACAACACTGATTTTTAGCTGTTGTCTTTCCAGTTTGAAATTTTGACTACATGAACACAGCAAACACTCAGCTTGGATGTCTAAACTTCCCCCCTCCTACTAGAATGCACTACACCGCAACAGTATGTGAGCCAGCTGGAGAGTTTCTGACTGAAGTCTTGCCAGTAAGTTGATGCCTTCAGGCTGGCTAACCAACGCTATATCTGTACCTTTGATTTTTTTTTCGTGCCTCATTTAACATCCACCTGCATTAGTTAGGCTAATCCATCACTATCATACATTATGGCTCTAGTTTGACCGTGACACCTGAACTTACAGTAATTAGTAAGGACAACAGAACTTTACAGAAGCTTCAGCCGTGTTTTTATTCTGAAAGCGTGGCTTGTCCCAGAGCAGTGAATCAACTTACCGGCACGTGACAGTAGGACTGGTTGACTTTGACCGCAATGTTGGGAGGATACTGGTCCTCCTGAACACCGATGGAGTCTGTGTAACAGATTCTGCGACAGAGAAGCGGTTAGCATCGTAAGAATATCCAATTAGCATGAATTTGTATCTATCGTGTCTTTCAGCACTTCAGAACCTGGCTGTTCAGATAATCAATATTAAAAGCAGATGACATGGGAAATTAAAATACTATTTGCACGTGGTAAAACTATTTTCCATTTTTTTCCTTGTGCATCTGTGAGAGAAATGTTGATTACCAGCACAGTCACTGACAGAAGCAGCACATTCCGGGCAAAAGGATTGTGAAATATCTATTAAGTTTCAATGGGAATGAGTGGAAACTTACCTAAGAACCACTTGAATTGATCTGATTCCTGAACGAATCTCACTAAGAAAAGTAAAAGGTCACATTAGTTACAGAGTTTGTAAGTTATACTAATGTGAACAGTACAGATCTAGGGAGAAAGTTTAGTTCTTACCTTGCATTTCTGATCTGGTCAGCTTGGTTCGGTGTTAGTTCAAATATGCATTGACTGTCCTGCAGTTTCTCATTGTTCTGGGCAACTGCAAATAAGTGTAGAGAAAATCCATCACAAAAAGCAGCACAGTATGTGGTTGAATTATTTAGTTAAAGCCATAACATTTCTACATTACAAAATGATTTCAATACAAGGACAGAGATGCAAACTATACACTCACTTAGCTCTGTTGGTGGCAACAGTGTCTCCAACGTTTGGTAGAAGGGCAGTGGCACCAGCTTGACCTCTGCTGCAGGTGTGGGCATCGGTTTGGAAATGCCGTTGAGGTAGTCTGTGCCCTGAGAGGTGGCAGTGGGGGAGGAGCTAAGGGATGAGTAGGCAACTGGGACGCCCTCTGGACGCCGCGCCGCAAGCCAGCCAGATGTTTTGGGGAACCGCGACTCGTAGAGCTGCCGGACATTCTTCAGAAGCTCGGGGCTGTATTCTGTCTGCACTAGCCTCAGCGCACGCCCCACCAGGTCCTGTTTCAGCCCACTTTTGCTGCGACCCATTGAGGCCAGCAGCGTCTGCAGGTCTGAGACCCGGAAACTTTTGACCATGTTCTAGAGGGAGGACAAGATAAAAAGATGAGAAACACAATACATGGGCAATAAAGTCTATAAACAGGGAAAGTTTGAGTGACAATGCCAGGAATCTGTTTTAAGTATGGACTCATTTTAAGAGCCAAGTCTCAATCCAAGGTGTACTGTTACTCGATTAGAATGCAAAGCCATTTACTCCTGTTAAGCTAATGGATTTCTTCTACTTCTGATATCTTCAAGCACTTCACAACTTGGCATGTATTATTCTTTCCTAAATTGTTGAAGTTTTTTTGAAGGTTTTTACATTCAGATTTTCCAAATGTATCACTTCCTGTGAGGAAAAATCACATTCTACCTGTGTGACCCAAGCTGGAAAATACATTCCAGTACATTTGTGTTTTTATTCTGTGAATTTCTCCAGTGAATGTTCAATAATTCAATTCCTTGAGTGAATTCTTCCCCCAACACGCCAGCTAAATATGCCCATGAAAGGCTCCACACAAGTATTTACAATTCACATATATGCAGCATTTAATATGACATAGCAGTATCTGAAACCGTTTGATTCCTGCTAAAATTAGCTTCGGTCTTTAGTCACTTTAATCCTACAGAGGCGTGCCACAAATTGTGATACCATTAAATAAACTTTAGAAACCTGACACACACACAGAAAAACTTGGATGGGAAAACGTAACGCAATATGTGGAAGAATAATCTGTCAATTTAAAAATATGTGGTTAAATCCATAGTTTGGATCTTTATCTAGAGACAAGTATTGCTTTCCTTGTGAAAAGTTTACATGTATACAAAAATCTGTTTACAGTCCCATGAGCTAAAATACATTTTAAAAGTAGAAAACTTACCAACGCCTGCGAAATGCAGTTTAATTACAATGTTACATTACATTACTGATGGGCAGCATGTTTATCAATCAATTCCCCAGGATTCACTGTTATATGCATCGACTGTTGATGGGGGAACCCATTTGTTTAGCAGTGAGAACCACACTTTGAGCGGAAGACAAACCATAACGAGCACAGATGTTAACTTTGAATACACAGAATCAAAGTGTAGTCAACGCAAACGAATGTTAATTTAAATGTCTAATTTACTCGCCATAATGGGTCCACATTTCGATTAGCAACACTGAACCTGTATACAATACAATAAGTGGAATTGGTTATTTCAGGGCACGCCACATAAGACAAAACATACAGCCTGCATGAGGATGTTTATTTAACAGGAAGGAGTGAGTCTGCGAAATTGACTGTTGGACCAAAAACGGAATGTTGTTGTTACTGAAAAAAGCTGAGCCGGCTAACATACTTTAGCTTTGTCTGACATCGTTGAGTTTGACATCAGTGGCACAACTGCTTTGTATCTAAATTGAAATTTTCACAATAATGGGAACCTCCATTGGGCTTCTGATAGACGTGCAGTGTATACATGCTGCCATAAAGTCAGTAACGTAGCAATTTCTTCAGCTTCACTTGAACATTGCCAACCTAGCATGCGCTAATCGGCAGGCTAGCTTCGCTAGTCTGGGTTGTCGGTATTCAATCATGGCAACTGGACATTTTGACAGGTGCACAGGTCCATAAGCTACCCGACTCACTACAGACAGACAATACTGTAAGTCAAATAACGTCAAATACTAACGCGTCGAGAAGCATGCTAGCAGCAACCCCCCCCCAAGTGTTTTATGGTCACATCATTCATTGTTGGTGTCTTCCTTTAGAGCCAGCGTGATGCTAGCTAAACCAACACACTTGCCTAGTTAACATTGCCTAGCAGGCTAGCTACGTTAGCAGCAAAGGCTAGTTCTTTTTGTCGTGGATGTAATAGGTTACATCTGTAAGAGAACTCTTAACTATATATACACAATGCACCCAGTTTTCCCACGACCAGGCTGGGTTTCAAACCACACTCCCGCGCCCGTCTCCCATCAAACCAAAGCTAGCCAAGCTCTACTTGCCATCGCTTCCACCAGTTCGGCCGCCATCTTCGTGCAGCAGTACCGCGAGAGTCAGAGACGACGGCTAGTCATACGCCAATGAAACGCAGAGCCTATTTTGATAGAAGGGCAGCATCAGCCAATAACAGCGCGATTTTAACCAGAGCCCAAAGCGATCCATATGAAATGGGCGGGACAACTGTATTTTAAAGTTACAGTGCAACTTTTTAAAAATACTAAGAGACAGGTCTCATCTCCAAAATAGGCCTCAGTGTCCATTAATGATACCACCCTTCAAAGTATTTTGATACCCATGATGTTTCGGTTTAATAGTATTGAGATATTGTTAATGTGTGTCTTAAAAAATGTTTAGATTCAACGTGGAAGTAAAGCATGGTGTGTCAAGTGGACTGGGTCGCATGGTCTGTTCAATTCCCGTCCGAGCAAAATACTCCGTTTCAGGTTCTGCGACCCGCCGTGAGATGTTGACTTAATGCTTTGTCTAGAGAGTATGCTCATAATTGAATTAAAATGAGTAATTAACGAAATACACCTGCACGTCGATGTATCAGACCAGTCATGCCCTGTCTAAAACACAAATATCACGTTGTATCACGCTTTTAGTAAAATAGAAATAAGTATGCTAAGGACAAATGTATACTCCTTCAAGTGATCCAGCCCTGCTTTTCCACAAGCTCCTCATATATGGCAAAGAATAGCCTCATGGAAACACAAAAATCAGTTGAAGGAATTGCAGTATCATGTAATAACATCGTGCATTTAATTTAGGCATTTCTTTGGATATGAAAAGTCAATTTAACAACACAATGTATTCAAATGGACAGCTGGTTGTGCCACTATGCTGTTTAATGGAAAATATTATCTACGATGATAATTTATGAATAGAATGTATAGGATATAGGAAATATAGATTTGGTTATTTTCATACACCTGTCTAAATTTAGTTCACAAATGCAGACCCAAATTACAGCTTGGTGTGTTTTCTACAATACAGGCTACTATTTTTACAGTTCTAATATTGTTTCATATTTTTTGAACTAATAGAACATAAGCCCACCTATAAATTAATTAAGCTAATTACAACACAAAAGCTTGCTGATATAAAGGTAGCATAGTGCTCTCTGAAGTGTATGTATTATATGTTCTATTATTTAAACAGAAGAGGGCAATATGGTCCATGATTTGACCTGACTGTCATTTAATTCAGACAGAACAAAGCAGATCTGTCCAGATACTGTACTATTACTGTTATCTGGACTAATGTGATGTCAACTGAGTATTAAATGGTGTGTGTGTGTGGGGGGGGGGGGGGGATTTAAAAATTTCACACACGTAAAGTGACATAGCTTTAGTGAAGCACTAGAAGAAGCAGATACAGAATATGTATGCAATGTGGTTTGCAATATTTAAAATTGACGTTGATCTTACTTGTGGGGAAAAATGAAATTTAGACACATGAGGAGTCAAGTGGTTAAATAGCACTACTTGTTAAGAAAGATTAGTTGCTTTAGTAAACCTCCTAATTGGTTGAAAACACTTAAGGACCTCTAACATTTCTTCATTGTAAAAACTCACAGTACAAATTTTAATTATTCAAATGTTGGACGTACCAACTGAATCTAAAAATCAAATCCACAATTCATGTGGACATTAAAAAGCCAAATTCACAAGGGTCTGATTTGTAGATATTTGACCTGTATATCATAACTTAAGCATCACAAACAAGTTAAAACCATAGGGGAAAAAACTACAATGTAATTAAACATCATCACAATCAATCAGAATCAGAATCTGAATCGGCTTTATTGGCCAAATATGTGTATACATATAAGCAATTTGAATATTAAGTTGCTCTCAGTGTTACACAAATAATTATTTACAGGAAGATTGACAGCAGAAATATCTAAAGCTGGACATGGATATATAAAACTTAACATAGAACTATAAGTAAGTGAAAATATAAAGTATATATAAATGTATAAAAAATAGCAACATGTGATCAACAACATGTACTGTAAAATGTAATACATAAAGTTTAATTAAACAGAGATAAAGTCAGTAGTCCTAATACCTGTTCCCTCAAATTGAAGGAAATGTACTTTATAAAAAATAAACCGTCAAATATTAATGACACAATCAAAAAATACAATATAATACAATACACTGTAGTAGTGCAAAGGCAGTTGATCTCTGATCTTAAAACATATCATAATTGTTGAACTCACTCACAAGCAGAAAACCTACAGTTTTTAAATATGAAAAAAACTTAAACATTTCCAGTTGCTAATTTATAATAATAGTTGGCAAGAGTTGGAATAAAGGTCACACAAGACACAAATTAAAACAGATCGTGTCTACAACAGGGAATTAATTAATTCGATTTCTTACTCCTACACTTTACTGTTGTGTTACCATGTGACTATCAATGCCTGCAGAGTACATTTGTGCCAAAAAAAGGAGACTCCACTGAATGTGTTTTGTCTCCAAAAGATTGAACTTGACCCAGCATCCCCATGGACAAAACCACTTTAACAGGATAACACTGGTATCCAAAAGGCCTTTGATTCTCTTGCATCCATCCTTTGCACACCATGTCTTACTAAATCTTGAGTGTTTAATCTCCCGTAATTACAAAGATTTGCTTAGGTTAATAAAAATAATCCGCCTCAATTGAGACCCCCTACCTGGACCTCCCCTGTGCCTTCTTTGCCCCTTTCTGTGAGGGATAAATTCACAGTCATATAAATAGAGTCACCTCCACAACCGGGAAGCACAACTCTTTGATTCAGGAGCAAAAGACAGTTTGATATTGAGAAAGTAGTTTTGATCACCAGGTTGGTCAGAGAGGCGAAGACATTTAATCTAAATTTGTTGCTAAACAAAGTAGCCGTATTTAGTCTTGTAGACTGACGTCATTTCCACAGGTTGAGATTGTGTCACTCGTGAGCTCATCAAGGTTAACAACAGTTGAGAGGCTCATCTTTATCTGTGATCTTGTCAACAGTACGACTTCGGCGGAAGAAGCGAGGGGCATTGAGGCATTCACTTTATGAAGGATCCTGCACTTTAAAAGAAAATTGCAATGCTGTGAAAGTCAGACACAAACTTCTGAGAAGACTATTTGGAGAGACACTTTTCATTTTTCACCTGATAAATTTACAGCGAGTTTGGAACCAATAAAACCTCTGTAATGAGCCTGAGGTATCTTAATTCAGAGATGACAATGGAGGAGAGAAGCAGCCGCACCGGCAGCAGAGAAAGGCTGGGACTGAGCTTCACTATTGACTACCTTCTGTTCAATAAAGGAGTCAAAGGTTCCAAAGAAGAAGCGACAGGAAGTCGTACAGCTGAGCAGACTGCGAACAACATGCCAAATCATCAGAATCCTAAACCCAAAGAGGTGGGGATTCGCTCTGAGATAGAGGAGAAGCGGCTACAGAGGTCAGTGACTGAAGAAAGGAAAGTCAAAGAAGAGGAGGGGGATGAAGAGCAACAAGAGGAGGGGGCGGAGGAGGAAGTGACCACCACCACATCTACCAGCAGCAGTCCAGAGAAGTCGCCGGACAAACCCAACCAGTCGTACATCGCACTCATCTCCAAGGCAATCCTGGCGTCAGAGCAGAAGAAACTGCTGCTATGTGACATCTACCAGTGGATCATGGACCACTACCCTTATTTCAAGAGTAAGGTATGTTCACGTCAGTTGTTTTATTCTATTTACCTGGCAGGCAGAGATCTACATATATGGCACTTAGTAATAGTAGTAGCTGTGCAGGAATTCAGAGAGTCAAACTGGGTGATAATGTGAAGCAAAAGTTACGATAAAGGGGATCTCTGTAAGACTCTTTTGAAATGAATTAGGCTGTATTGCCGCTGTATTTCCGTGTTAAATCATCACCGCTAATGCTAAGGCAATCAAAAGACAGCTAGCGAGAAAGCGTGTTTTCGGCATGCTTCATTCAGTTGCTTAAAGATAATGTGGCAGCCATTTTCACAAGTGACGCGACCTACTTGGCACAGGTAATCTGTCTGAGTGGTTAGGCAATTAGGTGCTCGCAGGGACACTAGATGATCTTCTTGTTGGCAAATTCACAAATAAAGTAATCCTGTTGCTAGGTTGCAAACTGCCTCTTCCTTCACCAGGTGCAACAACAGATTGGACGTAGCCTAGTGGATTAAAGTTGATCACTGGTTTGACGTGCTAAAAAGGTAACTCAGGGTGTTGTGTCTTACTGCAATCATACGAGGTCTTGACACGCTATCGCGCACCCTGCCAACAACAGGACAAGGTGACATCCTGAGGAGGATCAGTGATACTTAACGGCCACCTATGTTCATTTTCAATTGGCGACTCCCATTGTTTAACTCTTACTTAGTTTTCAGCTTTTAACCAGATTTCTTTTCTTTACTTGATCCAACAGGACAAAAACTGGCGGAACAGCGTGCGTCACAACTTGTCCCTGAACGATTGCTTCATCAAAGCAGGTCGCAGTGACAACGGTAAAGGCCACTTCTGGGCGATTCATCCATCAAACTACCAGGACTTTTCTAACGGGGACTACCACTGCCGGAGGGCGCGGCGGAGAGTGCGCAGAGTGGCAGGACAACTCCCCCTAACCACCCTGAGCTTCCCCTACTACCCTGCCCTCGCCCGGCCCCACAGAACGACCTGTTGGTGCTGCCCTCAAACCCAAACATTTCCTCTGTCCTGCTTGGCACCCAGACTCTACTGGCCATGGTCCAGTGTGCCGCCACAAGTGGGGCTCCATCCTGGCCTGCGTGCTTCCCTACCCTGAGAGTAAATAGTTTGTATTTTTTTAAGGTATACTGTCTTATTTGCTAATGAATGTGTCATTAGAAGTGGACTTGGACAATGCTTCCTTATATCCTGCAATCTAAAGGCAAATTGATTTTAGGGTGTTTAATGATTAAATAAAATGTATGAACCTAAGAAGCTACTGCACTTCTTTCATTTGTATTCTGAATGTTTTTAGGATCAGAAAAACACAATGTTTTGTTATAATCTCATTAAATCATATTGAATTCAACACCTTGTGATGTTTTGAATCAGCGGCCTCAGTGCGCACGCGCATGTGCAAGATAGTCCAGATAGTGCTAAAAGTGAGCCCAATGCTAAAATACCACCCGTTGTTAGATGCTAATTAGTCAAAGCTGTCGGGATGCAAAATCTTCTGCCTTAAGAGACTAAAATCGGGCTTTCCAAAGCCCACTCCCAAGGATATGAGGCCAGATAATCTGAGCAATCCGAAATAGTTTCAAGAAATGGGAAGCTTATCACACAGTGTAATCCGTAAACGCTTCTGCGGAAAGAGGACCATGGGAGGTCAGGGATAAAGGAAGCAGAGGAAAGGGAAGGAGGCAGGGAGAGAGGGAGGGGAGGAGACACTGATGTATTGGGGAGGGGGTAGCTTTTTTAGGGACTCTATTTGTTAAGAAGAGGAGCGAGCCGGGGCAGAACCATACAGCAACTGAAATAATTAAAGATATACTAAAGTTTACATTGAACACAAAGTCACTGTTCAAATGAATACAGTTCACATCTTAATGTTACTGTATTCATTAAGATCTATGAGTGGGGTTTTTTAAATGAAAGAAACCACATATCATAATGGAGAAAGCATCAAAATTAACAACTGAAACTGTCTCTTCAGTCATAGAATATCCAAAATATTGTCATAATAAGAATCAAGTCAATTTTCAGCTGTCCGGCTCGCACATCAATAGTGAAATTCCTCTCTGACTTGCAAAGGTTGGCATTTACATCCACACAGCTCCGGCCTAAGAGGATTAGGTCATACATTGACTTTTCTGAAGTTTGTTTGTCTCAACTCGTGTGGGCTCCTTATTTGCAATCTATTGAATATTTGAATGAGGTAATATTTGACATGATATTAGATTCTAAACAGACAATAATATGTCAGAGGGATAAAGCTTAACAGAGACATAGAGAGAGAGAGAGGGAGGGAGAGAGGGAGAGGGAGGGAGAGAGCGTGTTGTTCACAACAGTTATTTTCTGGCGATGCTCATTAGAACAATGACAAATCCATCTAATTAATTTTTGTTCGCCAAATCTTCCTATTCAGTGTGAGCAGCTAATTGGAGACCTAATTTGCTTAATTCCCATGAATTGCTCTCTGCATCAAATCCTCTTCAATTCACCAGCTTTAAGGCTTTAATTTGGTTGCATATGTTTGCTGTTCACACACACACACACACACACACACACACACACACAGGCATACAAACACATCCACGTGCAAGAGTTTACAATTCACAAACATTCAACTCCTAAAACTCTTACAGAAACACACACTTTATACACACGCAATTGTCCAAATAACAAACATTAGTGTGAAATATGAAGCTTTTTGAGTGATAATATATTAGAATCTGAAATAGATTTACTATAATGAGTCATTTTTGATGCTTTTCCTGTCATACACACACAAAAATAGTTTTTGTTATACTTTAAATAGCACCAAAATATGTTCGAAATCCTCACACAAAATTATAAATATCTACCTTTCTAGAACGAGACCGAGATTGAGGTCATGAGCTCTGTGTGTGTGAGTGTGTGTGTTCATATGTGCATGTCATTTTGTTAATCTAATGAGATGGGCGGAAGGGTGCAGGGGGCCGTAGATTAAGGCACAAAGATTTGTTCCTGATTAGCAGAGAGTGAGCTAAGAAGATCAGTCCTGCTGAGACGATAGATGAAACATTATGGCCGTGTTTTAATACAATACATTTACAGCAGCATTCCAAAGCTGATCCCTGTTAGCTTACATGTATCTCATTGATTTGACTATAGACTCAAAATACAACAGTTCACACAACACAGGATGAAGCCTAAACAAATACATCAAAGAGATACACAGAATAAAAAGGATTGCCTTGGATTTCAGCTTGTCGCTCATATTGTGTGTAATACATTTCTCTAGCAGCATTGTAGACAACACCTTTTTAAAATAAAATGAACTGAATTATTTTCTGTTATCGCAGAATCTGGTAGTATCTCTGCTTTTGTCTTCATGATTCGTATTAGATTCATAAGAAAGTTACACAGTAAAACTGGTTATAGTTACATTTACACTAAATACAGGTATATAAATTACTTTACTAAAGGTGTAAAATAACGTTTAAAATGGATTTATAGCCTTAATTCCCTGAAAAAATAGCCTACCTGAAATCTTGAGGAAATGTGGTATAAAAATAAACATTTTAACATCTGGGGATTTTCATTTGGTCTAAATATAAAAATAAGTTTGGTTTGTAGGGTTTAAAGTTTGCATGTATCCAAGCAAACTTACAAAACCTACAAACCACATATTTTTAATTACCTGACGGCTCACACCTAAACCTGACTTTAGCCCAGTTAGGGCTGCAGAGCTTGAAAACATTTCACAATAATAAATCATCTTTAAATACTGTCAGCTTTTAGGGGCTTACTTACTTCTATCATTTGCTTTTTTAAAACTTAGACATAGTAACCAGTTCAAGTGTTCAGCACAAATCCGAATTGATTTATAATTTGTGGTCCAGCACTAATTTGTGTCCATGCCATTCTTTCACTTGGACTTAGTTTAAATGATGCTGCACTGTATTTTAAGGTATAAATGTAAAAAGAATAAAAGATATATATAATTGCTGTTATGTATTCTGTAAACTATTATTAGAAATAATAATATGCTTGATTATAATGATAAAAAAGCATGTAGACCCAGAGGATGAATTATATATCTACAGTGTGACATATAGTTTAGAATGCACACTGTGCTTTGACATGTAAATGTAATCCATCATTATCAAATATGAATCCTGCATGCTGTATACACTGTATAGACGTGTACACATGCATCTATCTTCCATTACATTAATCATTCAATATTTATTCCTTTGCAATATTTGAATTAGTTTTAAATTTACAGAAACACTTGACTTGTATACATGCATTGTATATATGTTCTTCACCTACTTGTATGCACATTACAGTGACATGTGTATGTGTACCTGTCTTTGTTCAGCTTGTCCTTGTTTTTAGCTGTATGTCTCTCATCTTCCTGTAAATTGTTCTGTGTGTAAGCACCCTGAGAGCAATTTAAAACCAGAGTCAAATTTCTAGTATTCTTTATGTAAACACACATACGTTGCCATTGCAGCTTATTCTGATCCTGATGAAAGAAAGTAAAAGAGAGAATTTATGTTCACTTCCAAAAAAAATATATGAAGTAAAGCAATTCAAGGACAACCACGTGTTTAAAAAAAAAAATTATTTACTATTTGTTTGACTTTATTCACTTGATTATTTGCCTTATTTCTCAGAAATGTACGTTTCATCGTGTTGCGACTGCAACTCAATGATTAACTCTCAATAGGCCCCAACGCCTGGAGCAGTCCAAATTGCAAGTCTATTAGAAAGCATGATTGCATAGAAGTAAGTAGTATTTAAGGCTTAGGAAGCGCTATAGTTGAACCAAAACCAGCTGCTATTTTCTGGTTGTGTCCCACCATGAACAATAGTCTGGCGTTACCTCGGCTTCAAAGGCTCCATAATAGTCAATCGATCAGAATGCGAGGCGCTATTCTGCAGATTACTGTTAACAATAATTTGCCTCCCAGTGCACCGTTGCCATCTTTGAAGCAATGTTTTATTGCCTTTTTTTTTCCATCTGCATCTGTCATCCCCGAGGTCCACTGTTTGATCTCTCCCCACCAGTGTCTGCCTCCCCCGGGTCGCGTTGACCTGTTGATTGGCAGCTGCGATCAGACATATGGTGGGACGAGGCATCGACCGGAGCTCCCCGGAGACAAAAGCAGACTAGTGGGGTTTTTCCCCCTCTTTCACCGCGCTGAGGAGCCGAGCAGCAGCGCCGAGGAAGAGGTCTGATCCGACCACTAGATGACGCAAGGTGCAAGAGAATATCTCAGGCACTGTTTTCGACCATTGAATGTAGGCTAAGTGGATGTGATCATTTTCCTTTTCTCTCTTTTTCGTCATTTTCAATCATTCTTGTTGAAAATAAGATGTCTAAGCAACATTATTTATCGTATTTATTTTTAGAATTAAATATCGGCATTTTCCCTAAAAAGCTATTCATAAAGAATTTCCAAGACGATTTTTGTTCTTCTCAGATACTTCCCTTTCTTGCGACACTTTAACCCTGTAATGGAGCGGCATGGCAGGGTTGTGCAGCCATCTTAGCAGATAAAATATGATTTATGTGGATGTGACAAACCATGTACATTCATACCATTTCTATGGATTTTGCCCAGCTGTGTGTTAGTTCACTGGAAACCAACTGGGTTTCTCTAGTTTGACTCCCAGAAGCACAGATGTGATGCTCAACATGGTGTGTGTGTGTGTGTGTGTGTGTGTGTGTGTGCATGATTGAAGCATACAGAATGCAAAGCACCCCCAGCTCTCCTCCTATAGTGAGCAGAGTGTTGCCATGGTGATGCATCCCTGGGCCAGGGTCTTGCAGTGATCTGCGCTGACCCTGGTTTGTGACCTTTGACATTTAGGCCATGGCCAGGGTCAAAAGGTCAGCGATGGCCGGAGGGCAACGAGAGCACTTCCATGATTGGCACTCTGACATGCTCGCTGGGGGGGGGGGGGGGGGGGGGGGGGGGGGGGGGG
>JAVQJL010065871.1:0-23695 GCA_036024295.1 Nannoperca obscura | reverse complement strand
TCTATTTTCTATTCATTTCACAACGTATGGTGGTGAATAAGTGTGACTTTTCATGGAAAACACAAAATTGTTTGGGTGACCCCAAACTTTTGAACGGTAGTGTATATATATATATACTGTATATACTGTATATTTTATTAAACAAGTTGGGGAGTTGACAACCAGATTGATTAAAGTCTGAATGAATTCTGTGCACATGTTGTTGCAGTCTGGACCAATCATTAACATTCAGCCCTTAATCCATAGAAAATTCTGGTAAAAGTCCTAAGTGCCTCACGCAGTCGCTTAAAAAAAGGTACTGCAGTGCAAAAAGGCCTTGAGGGAACATGTTGATATGCCGTTTACTTGCAGGAAACATCCACACCTTCTGGTTCCATGTGTCTGCGCACTGAATTTCCTTTGGTGGACACAATTTAGACATTCAGCACTAACTCTTTTTTCCTCCGGCCCAGGAAGCAACCTCGAGTCATCTGAATCAAGAGGACAAACCCTGTTACTCCCCATTAACGATGCTGTGTATGTGTGAGCGCTAATTAGCTTCCATTACCTCAGATAAGCGCTGCAGAGAGAGGAGAGCATCAAAATTTAATGAGCCTCTTGTAGCCGCTCGGAATATTTGCTGCGTTTTAAGTGCTGCATCTAACTCCATCTCTCTCTCTCTCGCTCTCTCTCTCTCTCTCTCTCTCTGTCACACACACACACACACACACAAACCACTGGTGCATTCAGGTAAATAGGGAAGTTAGTCGATACAAGTGATATTAGGTCAAGAGAAAACATGTCCACTTAAGAAGGGCTGCTTGTTTCTGGCTGAGAGCCACTTGTAAGATACATTTACTTTTAGAAACACTCTTGTTACAGATGCTTGCACACTCCATGAAACTATATAATCCAGGATCTTTTATCAACACCGGCAAGAGCAGAACCACTACTTCATCGGGCTCACGGACCTGAATTGTCTTGAACTTTTATGGGCTGAACTTTTATGAGTGTGGAGTCATAACAACAAATCTTTGGGTTTGTACTCCAGCTTTTGCTCTGTGGCACACACTGTACAGAAAGCTCTTTCTTCTTCACAGTCATAGTAATCTGTCGCGCTGTCAGCTGAGAGATTTCAGTGACTGGGGAGGTCACCAAAAATATGAATTCTGTCTATGTGACGTTATCTGGGCATGATGGATTAAACTTATTTTGTCGTTCGCACCGGTTGAGAAATAGATTGATATGAGCTGCTTATAAGGAGTGGCGTTTTTTACATATGTTTAAAGGAAACTTACATTTTGGGAAATTAAAATGATTCACTTTCTTGTCAAGAGTTATTTATATGAGAGGACTGACACGAGTAACTCTCTGGAGTCTCCGCTGGTAGTCTGGCAACATGTTTATGTGCAGATTAAACAAATAAATACAACATGTAAATTTGTCAGCTATAGAGGTACTGGAGGGGGGAGGGGGGGGGGGGGCTCCTTTGGCTAGCTTGTTTCCCATGTTCCCATTCTGACCAGTTCACAAGCTTCACCGAAGACAGCAGTGACACAGTGAAATGCAATTTCTGTTTGAGACATTTTCATCAAGGGATCGACCACAATAATTTTGATTTGGCAGGAAACAAAAGCCAAAAACAAACAGGAGTCAAAGAATCCAAGCAGCTGGATCAACTAACTGTCTGATGCCCAAGAATCAGCAACAGATAACCATAATAACAACACGTGCGTGGCAGGATAGGGAATACTTTAGGTTCCTTATTTGCTTCAATGATTAATCTATTGAGGTGACATTTTCAAATGTCTTGTTTGAACAAATAGAGAGAAGCAGCTGGATTTTCCTTCTGATTGAGGTTTTGATTAATTGGTTAATCTTTTTACAAGTAGAATATTGTGTTTATATAGTATATAATATTATATATAATATAATATGTTTACAGCAGCTTAAATGTGCCAAAAATAAAGGGTGCACATTGTGGTTTCTTTTTTCTCTAACTGGAATTGAGGGTTTGAGTCATTTATTCTGACCCAGTTGTGACAGTTAATATAACAGAAATTCCAGTTTATTGTGACATTTTTCCATATGAGGCCTCTGCTTTGGAGGATTATGCAGTGTTTGATGAGTATCTGATAAACCTTCACACAGACCTGCACACACTTCAGACAGACAGAGCGTCTGCCTCCTGGGCCACTAATGGACACAGAGAGCAGTGGAGATCAATACACCCCAGCTGCCTGAGAGAGAGAGAGAGAGAGAGAGAGAGAGAGAGAGAGAGAGAGAGAGAGAGAGAGAGAGAGAGAGAGAGAGAGTTTGTGAGAATTATGTTTATTTTTAATCTCAATATTACCTGATGCTTTGGCAATTGTCTTTGCTACACCATCATGAACACACACACACACACACACACACACAGAGACTAAACACACACTTCGTCTCACAATCTCACGTGTGTATTTAAGTTTTTCCTGATATTAATGATTAATTAATGACTTTTTTCAATTATTTTTATTTTTATTAATATCCTTATTATTCTCATTATTGTTTTAATATCGTTACCTGAAGCTTTGGCAACATTGTTGCTGTTACACTCATGCCAATAAAGCAAACTGAATTGAATTGAATAGAAAGAGAGAGAGAGAGAGAGAGAGAGAGAGAGAGAGAGAGAGAGAGAGAGAGAGAGAGAGAGGTCTGATTGGAAAAGATTAATGGGCCTTTGGGTTGCGGCTTTAGTTTGTACTGGAAGTTGTGTTCTAAGTGACGGAGGTACATTAGGCGTGGGCATGTGTTTGTCTGTGCATTATTAACACAGTGTAAATTACAACATTTTCAGTATCATTAATGTCATGTGCTGCACTACGCCTGTCATGATGAACGTGCCAGAACCACGGAGAACAAGCATGCAACAGGGCAAAGAAAGGAAGAGAGCTCATTAGGCTACTTCTGCTTCATAGAAAAAACAACACTTTACGCCAAACTTTATGTCTGTTTAGACAAACCTCTCACAGCACAGAAGGATCGATTTCATTGACAGTGATCGTATCTTACATCCAGTCTTTCACTGCGGAGGTTCGAACACAGAGGCTGTTGAACTGAATGTGCATTTGGGCGCATCGTCATTCCTAACGTAGAGTCTTCTGGCCCTGTGCTTATTGCTTGCGTTGGCATGCGATGGCAGCCGGGGAGAGTGTGTAGGAGTTGCATGTGCTTGTCAGATAAAATCATTGCTGCCTGGTGGCCAGCGCTGAATGGACTGTAATTGGGCTGAGGCCCCGTTGTTGAGAATCGCTCTTCAAAAAGATTGTGTACATAACGATGTCAGGAGGGACGTCAAATCCCAGGATGCACAGCGTCGAGAAACATCCCTCTACCAAACATAAAGAAATGCTAAGAAACTTTGGAAAGAGTCACTTTTTGGTCAATTTACTGAGAATTATGAGAAGATAGTTTCATAACAGAGGTAGTGTTAAGCCTAGCAGCATTTGTGGCCTGGGGCTATGTTTAGCCTAGCTTAGCACAAAGACGGGAAGCCGGGAAACTAGCTAGCATATCTCTGGCTAAAGGTGTGAAAGTGCATCTTTTAATTTGAACCGGTACAGCTTTATTTACAAAATGTCATAGTTATACTGTACAGTATGGCCAGCTTTTGCCATGATCTCCATCAGCCAATCACATTGCTGCTGTCAAACTTTAAATCTCTTCTCCTCCCGGAGGGACTCCTCCTCCACCCACATTCAGTGTCCGGGTCGAGCTCATCAGAAAGTCCACTCCTCATCACATCCAGATCTTCAGCCATCCTTCCACCACCACCACCACTGCCAGTGTCCTAACTCCGTCTGTAGGTGTCCTGTACTGCTCACGGCTTCACTACCTCTTTGAAATGTGACGGGGTCTAACCGCCAAAGTCTCTTCACATTTCTCATCTTTATTATGCACTTGAACATATTTGTTCACTCATATTGACGTTTGCTAATGCTTTCTGCTGTCGTTTGGGTTTTTTGCAGTCATGTAAACTTTACATTACTGCTGAACTTCTAGAGACCTAAAACTTGTTTTGGACATGTAATCCATCAGTGAAAAAAACTAGAAACTCCCAGATTACTTTTTTAATAGCTTGCTAACTCCCTAATTTAATTTGTTTGGCAAAGACACCGAAGCTTTTAGGAGGCGATGACACGTACAGTTCAGCAGGGGTTTTTGACCACTACACTATTTTCTGCGGGGACATTAATTATCTTCATATGCCAGTGTCCCCTCCTGTTTGTCTTATCTATTACTATCAGTGAAATGGATGAAAGTCATTACACTGAGTGATGAGTTTGTGTTCACCTGGTTTACACAGGAGTTCAATTACAGCGTATAGATCTACTTTCAGCTAATGTTTTCTGAAGACAAACAAACCTCCAACTTAATGAGCAGTTCGCTAGAACAAATTTGGACTAAATTGAATTAGACCTCGTGCTGATGCGGCCCGGGCTGAACGCTCCGCAGACTCGGTCGTTTGTCAGTGCCACAGAAGTGAGGATGTTAACGTGACTTAAAAACAAATCTCGCTGTGTAACGAGCTCAGGACCTGGTTATGAAATGCACGATGTAATTACAAGTCATTTTAAGGCTCATAGCAGTTATTGTTAGCTATCATCAGCCACACAAAGCAGCAGCCACTGCACAGATGGACCGGGGACCACTTCCATTTGTCACTGTCACACACACACAAAGGATAATACATACAAACATCCAGGTCCGTGCACAAACACATGCAACCTAATTTAGAGAATGTTTTTATTGTTACGTGAGATGATCGCAATACAAGAACTACTACTCCCCAGCAATCATGGGTTTATTGATGGTTACATTTTTTTTTTTTTGATGTATAGGAAACAAATTATCATTTTTAGCCACGCTAGCAGCATGGCTTTAGGCAGGACAATATCACAACGCTGTTACATTTCAAAATGTTGCTTTCTACGTGCGTTATTTACACCATTTCTGTAACCAGTCTGTGAAGAGTAAAGCAATGCATTGATTAAAGATGCTTGCTTTGAATAACCATCACTGATAGTTATTCTTTTGTTATCTGATAACACTTCATCACCTAGATCAGACTCTCTGAGTCACACATCTCCAGCTTTGTTCAGCGATTGAAAGTGGTGTTGTGCTCATTCACAGATGTCAAAAGCAATCAACCAATCAGAGCTTTGTGTTCTTAGCTAACTAATTGCTAATAACTAATTACCTAGCTATGTTTTCCTTTTATAAATAGACTCAATAATGGCGTGACAAAAAATGGGATCTGAGTCTGATGAACAGTCTAGCGCTCACAATGGAGTTTCCTGCTGTAGAATTGTGACCAGCGCCTGCCATGTTTTTGCCCGTGGCCATGGCATAACAGTTGCTATATAATTTGATATGTTTTCAATTACACTCCATGTGCAGCTGCAATAAGGCTCCATGCACACTGATAAAATGACATGGTGCTTTTTTCCAGGATGTTTTCTTCAAGATCTTGGCCCACACTGAAAACGGCTGAATCTCCATTTTATTCCGGTCAACGAGGTAAAGAGTGGGACAGACGGTTACTCTGCTGATTTAGCAGCTCTCTTTGAGCACCGGCACTGTCTTTTAATACAGTCAAGCTTGCAATTTGTTTGTATGTCTGCTTCGCTGCAGTGATGCATCCGTCAAATCACTATTTTATTACAGTAAATCGTCTAAGAAGACAAACACGCAGTAAAAGAGACTTGTGATGTGAGATCCAGACAGAGAGGTTGACATCAGGGACCCTAAAGTCCGAGCCCAAGGACCCTGCGGCTGGTCCTCTGTGTCTCCTCAGCCCCGATCTCCCGCTCCAGAAATCAAACAGCCCATTTGCTACGGAACACAAGTAAACATCATTTGTTTCCTGGTGATCTCAACATGAGCTTGTGTCGTCTTTTTTTTTTTAAATCACAAAGCAGACACACAAAGAGAAAGCCCCACAGACATGTGTAACTGCATCCATGGATACTGTCGGCTAGGTAACAGGGAAAAGGCTTTATTACATTACTTTATTGTACAATACAGACGGGAGACGCTGAAAACTAAATGTGGTAATAGCTTTTAAGTTGAGCTACACTAGAAAAAGACTCAATCTTAGGTTCTTTAGTCTTATTATATATTATATTTACAGGAAATAAATCCTGACATTTTATTGGGTCCAGTAGTTGCTGGTTCAATTTCTGTTGTTTTGGGATTTTTCTAGACACTGAGGATGTTTTTTTGTTTGTTTTTACCAAAAAAGGAGACAATTTTTAGGATAATCTCTCCATCCCTCTGTGGGCTTCCTCCAGACCTCGTGTGTGTGTGTGTGTGTGTGTGTGTGTGTGTGTTTGTTTGGGTGGTGGGTACACTCACCTTCACCCATTTCCTTGACCCAGATTCAGTGTTGTGTCTCCGCTGGACCTTTTTTAAAGCTGAAGGAAAAGAATCCCATTTAAATCCCCCCAACATGTCTGACCTTCTCTGCTGCCCCTCCACACACACACACACACACACACACACACACACACACACGCTGCATGATGTCCTCTTTCTGCCTGGCTTCACCACAGAATTTGGGCAGAACAGTTGAATTATTCAGTATCACCCACCCGCCAAAACACACACAAACACTGTCCCTCCACCCTCAGGTCTTCCACAGGAGTGGAGTAGATTGAAGTTGAGGTGGAAATTACAATTCACTTCACAGATTGAAGCATTTTAGTCTGTTCACTTCTTCACTTCTTTTTTCTTTCTTTCTTTTTTTTGACAATGTGTCCATTTTACAAGCATCACAGCTGGTTCAGTATCATCCCAGTGAGTCTCATATGCACTACAACTAAAATCGGCCTATTTTATATTTAATTCATTACAGATTTTGTTGTTGGGCTTAATACTAATAATAATTTATGTATTAACACTGAACTGAATGTCAGTATGTAATGTAAAATTATCACCAGCTCATTGTTTTGGTTTTATAGCTTTATTTATTGCTGTTTTTGTGCCTTAGTCTAAGCAAACCTTAAACATAGCTTTGCCATATCATAAAACTGATTTATAATGACATATTATCGCGTCCTCCCATTATGGGATTCACATCAGAAAATGGTCATATGTGTCATTCTGGAGGGCAGTGACAAACAGTGCGTTTTTCTAGTTGATCTTGAGGACTTGTCCAGATGTGTTGCAGAAGCCAGAGGCTGGTGTCCCAGCCCACTGTGCATGTGAGTGGAGCGTCTCACTCTCTCTCTCACAGCAAATCAAAATGGAAACGTGGCTAATGAAGAACAGACTGCTTGAAGATGCTCCACTCCTGGAACACTTTTATTTACGCAACCGAAACACGACACATGCCCATTCGGTGGTTATCCACCATAGTGAGTGGGCAGCTAAATCACTGAGCCTGTGAAATTCATTAGTTTGCAATTTTTTCTTTCTTTCTGCATGACAAAAAAAAAAAAAAAGATCTGAGTCCTTCTTGGACCTAAATATACGTGCACTCTTGTCATCTTTGTCCCTCGACATGCTTTTTCTTACTTGACAGTAAAGCTCTCGCCATCTCTGGGTTGTTATTTTGGTTTGGTTTCTCCCCTTAGGCCAAGCTTATCAGTATTGATGCCAAAATCCCAGTCTAGTTTCAATGCACCGCTCAGCAGGTGGCTACACACAGACACACACACACACACACACACACACACACAGACAGGCACAAACAGATTTCAATGATGAAGTCCTGAGGGAAAACAGCAAAGAAAAAAAAGAAAAAAACAATATTCCTGCCTTGGCTCATATGGAATTAAATAGCTTTCTGTCTTCTGTTTCAGATTCTTCTTTAACGTCCAGCCATCCTTCCAACAAGACAGATTTTGTAGCCTGTGGTTCATCACAGCAGGCACACACACAATCTCACACACATACACGCACACGCAGATGCCTAATAGATGAATCCTTGGCTACCAAACACTGCACATGTCACCGCTGGCCTGATGAATGTTCGGTCTGCCAGCTTGTAGCTCAAATATAATTACATTCACTGTTGACATACGACCAAATGTGTTGTTAATTCTTAACATACAACAACTTCAAAGTTCAGGCTCTGACTCCAAAGGTCTGCGTTGACAAAGGCAATGAGGACTAAAAGGATAGCCGGATGAACGTGCTTCTCCTCTTAAAATCAGACACAACATCAGTGTCTTAAGGCTGTTAACCTAAAGGGACGCCGATATATTATCGTCTTCCTGCAACAACTCAACCTCCTGCGAGACTTTCTGTTTCTGGTTAAACAAAAAGGATCTTACTCTTTAACAAAACGTCTGTCTGTCTCTTTCCATGATGTTGTCAAGCACTTTTAGTGGACAGACTTTTCACAGGCGCAGGATTACGTTGGTGCCATTGCATGCCATTAGCAGATGCCGGCAGAGGCGATCTACTGGACCAATTTCAAAACTTTTGATAACTATTAGACATTTCATTCCTAAATTTTGTAAAAATAGGGCCCAGGTTTAAAAATACCCTTTCCCTTTAAGGTGATCCTCGCTAGCCTATTAAGTCCCAAAATGTCAAGCTTATAACTTGAGAGGAATACCTTAAAGTAGAAAATCCAAGTGGTAATCTCGGGCAATGAATTAGATACACGATGGATAGCCGGCAAAAACATAGCAGATTAATGGTAAATATAGTACCACTTTCATCCAGGTGTAACAATATCTGGAAGTCAAAGGCAAATGATCTTTCTTAGTCTTGAAGATATGTCACCTCTTATCCAAGAGGCTTTGTCATTTCCACTAACTGATCTAAGTCCCTATTACTAATTGTGAAATAAACTGTAAGCAAATAAACCAAAGCAAATAAACCACTGTACATGTGATGTACATGTGATGTACTGTGTGATGTATGTCTGTTCACATCACAGTCTATGGTCCGCATACATCTGGGGAAGAGCAGCAGAGGGCTGTTTCATGTCCTGATAGCGTCTTTCCCACACCGCTCAGACACGAAGACAAAATCCTAAAGACCTTTGGCCGATAGTCAGGCAGAGATACAAAAATACAAGCTAACTACCTGTGGCATTTATGAAAAGGAAGGACAGATGGTGCAGAGCAGATAGAGGAGCAGCTGAGAGGAGAGATAAGAAAACTGTTTGGTGTCCAGATCTAAACACCTCAGTGTGTTAGTGGACGGTTCAGAGGACATGAACGTGATAAGTCCTGAGGAGGAAAGTGTGAATATCATACATTTCAGTATAAATAATTAATAAATGAAATAAGCTTAATGTTAACTTTATTTTGAATGCATTACAACATGTTTGTCCTTGATTTACAGCGAATGATGCAGCTAATACAGAAATGTTTGGTGAGACGGGATGCTACAAGTTGATGCTTAAAGCGTGCTAAAATGCAAAACTAAGATGGTAACATAGTAAACGTACAGCCTCAGAGCTGCTAGCATGGCTGTCGACTCTTAGTCTTTTATGGTACATTTCTTTACTTTGAATCCTCTCCTCTTTCCCTCTTCCTTCCTCACAGCTTCCATCTCTCTTCTTACCACATTTACTAAACGCAGACACAGTAAAAGGCCGCGACAGAGCTTTCCACAAGTTTATTATTCCCAAGAGAAACTCTCATGCCAGCACCTCACAAAGCCGGGAAAAAAAACTGTGGAGAAAGAGGACAGATGAGGGAAGGGTGGATTGAGAGACGGATGGGAAGATGGAAGGATAGATGGAGAAGGAGTACAGACAGGAGGTGAGGAGGCGGAAAGCAGTTTGAGAACTTTCAGACTGCACAGTGGAGAATTTCGGAGGGGCAACTGGGCATGTGTGTTCACATTGTGTGTATTCATGTGGAAAGCTGATAACTGGTGTGAGTTTGTGTGTGTAGGAGTGTGCGTGTGCGTGTGTGGGTGGATACAATACGCGCGATAAGGTTTCTGGTTCACAGAAGTTTGGAGAAAATCACCAGAAGCACCAGAAAAATGCAGTTTAGAGGATTTGAAAATAAAAATGTGCCTTTTTTTCACAACCCCACACTCTTTGCTCTCAGCCTGGTTTCTGCTTCACATGACCTTCATTGAAGAGGGAAGGAAACGTCTTCCAGTAACATGATGTCATCTCTGAATAAAACATGCTGGAATAGAGCAAGACTTCTCTGTTGGAGGAATGATCTCATCGTTTTACAGGAAAAATCTTTCTCCTGAGCACAAAAAGATTTAAATGCCAGTGTCATCACACCATATCACATCATATCTAAAAATATACTGTGGCTTTATTAAATGGATGGGTATATGCACTTGCACACACACACACACACGTACCCGTTTTACACATGCATACTGAATGACTCATAACTGATGATCAAATCTTAAAGATACACTCCCTAATTGTGTCAGATCATTTTAGATTGCTCTGTTGCTGCTCCAAATCCCTACGTTTTCTCTCACTGGTGAAGTTTCACAACTGGCCAGGCTAGCTGTTTCCCCCTTTATGCTAAGCTAAGCTAAGCTAACGGTCTCCCGGCTCCAGCTTCATATTGAAGGGGCAGACACAACAGTGGTATTGTTCTTCTTATCTCACTCTCGCAAAGAAAGTGAATAATATATATATATATATATATATATTGAAGTTAAACTAGTCCTTTAAAGCTTGCATCGCTCTGTTGCCCCACTCTTAAAGCTGCATGAAGTTTCTTCCTAACAACATTGAGCTGGGAGGAATTTTATTAAAGGCTGTAATGACATGAAATCTGTTTTGTTCCATGTAGTGTGAAGTGAAATACAAAAACAGTACAAAATATGCTTTTCCCTGTTTTTGGCTGTAGAAAGTCTTTGAAAGTAAATAGGGATTCTTTTGTTTTGTTTGTTTGCCAGTGCCAAACACACACTCACATACACACACTCACAGAAATGCAGTAATGGCGATGGGAGTACGATGTGCAGCCAGCTCACTCATTTTGGTTTGGCATGACAATAACACCATAAAATTATCCATGAATGATGTGAAAACCCGCCAAGCTGTGCAGGTGCAAATGCACTGCGTGATCAAAACAAACAAAAAAGGCAAAGAAATGTAGAAAACAAACCAAAAAAAAGACAATCAAACCATCTAAACCTGTTCAATCAATTTCACTTTAGTCAAGCAATCAAACTAATGAGAGCAAAGACGAGAAACTGAACACGCAGTAATTACAGGAGAACATCACGACCTCCTGCTTACACACCCCGGGCACAGGAAGTGACACGTGAGAGCAGGCGGTGGTTAATTACTATTGACCCTCTACCGCCGTCCCATCGGGCGTCAGCCTCAGTCGCTCCTGATGCTAAAATAATTAATGCTGTCGCCGTCATCCCCGGCCCCTGTAGCCATGGCGATGAGAAGATTTTCCCCCGGGTCTCCCCCAGTTTTCAAGCAGCAGTTAACCAATGAAGAGAGTCTGTGTGTGTGTGTGTGTGTGAATATAGAGTTCAGCAGTGAATGTTCTGAATGATTTCAGCTACGGCTTTAAACTGCAGGTACCAGGCTCCAGTCTTCTAGTCTGCCTTTTAAATTTTCTGTGAATTAATGTAGAGAACATCTAATCAACTGAGAATCAACTCAGAAAACAACATGAAAGTTCAATTCAATCAAATCCTGCGGTGTGCACAGTGAAAAAAAACATCTATGAGTTTGACTCCAAGACCCAAGAATTTTCTCAGTTAATTTATTATTTACCACCTCACCTTAACATGTCAGAATTTACTTTTGAAATGTACTTTTGACTTTATTCGTCTGGGTTTCTGTGCATACATGAACACATTTCTGAATTAAATCTGCAAATGTTAAGCAATTCACAGCAGCTTAGGACGACATTCAGACCTCTTCACCACTTGCTTCATAAGTACTCAACTTAAAATAGTTGAAAATCGCTGCACTGATTCTGAGGTAAATTATCACATTTTGAAGTGTGGAGCAACAATCAGCTTACTTATTTCTTGAGCTCCAGGGTCACCTGACATCTTTCAGTTTTTCATTTTTCAATGACAAAAATAACAGAGATAGTCTAAACACAACTAAACATGCAAATACTGAAGTGCCCCAGTGCCTCCACACTGTTTCTATTCAATAATTGAATTTCTATAACATCCACGCAAGTGTTTGTTCACTGTAAACACCTTAAGTGCCACTCAGCACTATTAGCTTTAAAGCTGCTGTGTGTGTCTTTCCTTTCTAAGTGTCTGCAGTCACTGTGAGGGTCCTGAAGTAGCTATTGTGTCATTGTAGCTGAAACATAAAACCAGAGTTACAGCACAGACACGACAAACAGAATCGGATATAACAGAGCCCCTTTGCTTTGTCCCCTGTGGCTGATCAATCAAGTTTTTATAAAGTCGCCTAACGTGAACAGCTTTCCTGAGCTTTCAATAAAAACACTCCAGCATTTTGGGGAAATGTGGTTACCCAGAGTCCGATGAAAAGATCAGTTTAATCTCTGTGGAGAATAGTTTGTTGCTGCAGTTCAGAAGCTTCTGATCAATACTGTAGACCAAAGATCTGGAAACTAAAACATCAAAACTTTTGGAACAACAGCCCAGGAGCCAGAAATGTGTCTTTGTAGAACATTGGACATTTATCTGCTGCTCTAACAGCCTCCAATTGTGAATAATGGGCAGTTTCAGGCTGTCCGCCATATTTTGGAACCAGTCTGCAAGGTTGTTCTCCCATTCAGCCACAAGAGCACGAGTGAGGTCCAACACTGATGCTAACTGCTAAGGCCTGGCTGGCAGTTGGGTTGAGTTCAGGGCTCTGTGCAGGCCCGTCAAGTTCTTCCACACCAAACTGGAAAAATCTCTGTGGACCCGGCTTTGTCCACTGGGGCCATGTTGAAACAGGAAACGGCACAAACACAAACAGTTTACACAAAGTTGGAAGCACAGCATTGTCTAAAATGTCATTGTATCCCGTAGTATCAAGATTTCCTTCCACTAAGGGGGAACTAAAGGGCGTAGCATAACAGCACTACACAACAGCACTGTAGCAAAAGTACCATGAAGAAAAATTTGTGGACAGGGATCCAGTCCCTAAAAAGGTTGTATATAATATATAATATTTACACTGTGCGACTGTAAAGCGTGTCTTTACGTCCCTGAGCCATATTAGCAGCACTTGCTCTGCCTGTGATCATCTTGCACCATTTCAGGTCACATTGATTTTGGTTTAAGTTCTCTGCAGTAATCTCTTACACTCTCCACACGTCTGTTGTCCTCTCATTGCTCCGCTCTCGTATCTGGCAACTGCACTGGCTTTAATGGATTGAATCGCAATGAATATGGGGTTTGTGTTAGAGTACGTTTTGTGACAATGCACTTGAAAAGGATTATGGGATACTTGACATTTGTCTGTGTGTGCGTGTGTGTGTGTGTGTGTGTGTGTGTGTGTGTGTTTATGTGTGTGTGCGTGCGCACGTGCCCATGTGGATCAGAAGGTGTCCTGGTGGTCCTCTGTTTTCTGTTGGACTCTCTAATCCTTTTAAATCAGCTTTGTTAATCCCACTCTCTCCTCGCAGCTGCTGTGGCTTCACGCAGGCACATACAGGCATTCGCACCGCAGCACATGCGGGATGCATTTTCTGCAGCCTTTTCAATGGAGCACATTTTTCAAAAGCATGCTTGTTTTCTGGGGTGCAATGACAGAGACAGATTAGAAGACTCATATCAAGGAAGCTGTCATCAGGAACGGATTGTGATCTTCTGTGTTCTGATTTAGTTTTTTTTCAATATTGAAAATGAATGAATGCACGTGTGTTGCCAGATTTTTAAGATGAATTATTCCTCCTTCATTTCTGATGAAACTGGTGTTTTCTAGGGACTCGAGTGAATAGTAAAATTCTTAAACGTGAGAGCAATGATTGGTCAAACTGGTAAAAATGTAATATATAATAGAGAAAAAAGGAAGGATACGCGGATGAGAGATACAAAAGCAACACTGCCACTCCCCTGCGCTTCCTGTGGGATTTCATTTTTGTTTTGCAGCTTTGCCCCTTTTCTCCTTCACCTAATCTCTCTTAAATATTCTCCCCAACTCTCCCACCACCAAAGATCTGTTGATGGAGGCAGAGTCTTTGAACCCCAGCCGTCTTTATAGTTCAGAGGCTGTGAGGTGGCAGCTGCTAATGTTAATGCTAATGACGTTTCCCCAACCTGGTGAACACTCAAAACACCTCTGCTCTGCCGGCTCACGGAGACCAAGGTGCCAACAGTCTTGGGTTTCTGAGAAGTCAGGTGGGGTGAAGGTTTTGGGGCTGGCGGTACCAAAAAAGGAGTGCTCCGTGAATGTAGTCGTGGAAAACAAGGGGGAATGAGACACACAGCCCAGAGTTGCTGAGCTTTCGAGTTGCTGCTTTAGTGACTAGAGAGGCTGCATTCTTGAGCTAGCATGTCAACACTGAATTAGCATCTGGAAGCCCAAGGGACAAGAACACTGGGAAGCCCCCTTTTTTCCCCACTAAAGAAAACCTGAGGAGTGACACAAAGCTGCAGAGGAGACAGAGAGGGAGGCAGATCATAATGAGGACTGTTTTTATACAGCGTGCCTGCAGCTGTCTCCTATTTCAGGCTCCACCTCCTGCAAAAGGACACAGCCTGTACTTAAGAGGGCTGAAGGTCAGCGGGGCGAACCTCCCAAATTAAAACAGGCTATAGAGGATTCATCTTCACCGTCAGCTCATGCCTTGGGCCCCCTAGACATAATCAGCGATATGAGCGGCGCTCACCTCAGGGTGGTCAGCCTCACTCTTTACTGTTTGCCAAAGCACTAAGCTGGTAGCCCCGTCTGACTGCTGACATTCGGCCACAGTATAGACATATCGTCTCATCCTCTTGCATCGCCAACTGAGCTGGCTGTTGGTTTTTAGTTCATTTAGGTTGTTAAACAGACGAACACAGACGGAAACTAAACCTAATTAAAATCAGGGTGTCCATCGCAATCTCAAATAAATAGTCCCTCGCTGTCTGCAGCACATGTTCGATTAGAAGCACCAAGCCTGCGACCAATTTACAGCTTACGTCAACAATGAAGTGGTAATTACGACTGAGAAACTCAGATACAGATTTTTCTGCAAGCTCGGATATATCAGACTTAATAATATGGAAGTGCCCGCTCTGATCTGAAAGGAATGTCGCCCCAATTGAGCACAAATTACTGTTAATGTGGTTCTTTGAAGGTTAGTGAGACATTAGATTTTCTGCCAGTTGAGCAACGATACTGCATTTGTGTAATTACGTGAGAGGAATGTTGATATTGCAGCTACACTGTATAACCTAGTTGCAAACTCATGACATTGTTGAGCGGCTAAAAGAATCCAGCCGTCCCACTGTCATGTCCTCTTGTCTGTAAACCCTTTTTTCATTAGACTCTCTACAGTTTCACAGTCCATCTCCTCACGGCTGACAAACAGGTACAACACACGCTCACCTCTTGTCACGCGTTTCTGTGTCACTCTGAGTTATTTCCTCCTCATCCTGTGTGTCCTTGTATTCCCCTCTTCTGCTCTGACTGCTCTGTTCAGGTTCTCTGTTTTATAAAGAGAAACACTCTTTTCAGCGGACTCACTGTGATCTGTTCGCTCTTTTATGTCCATGGAGTTTTTTGTTGTTTGTTTTAAATGCTGTTGTATAACTGGTTTCTAGTTATTTCAGGTTTCTAAATTCAGCTCCACCAGCCTGTGTGCATTTCTCACTCATATTAATCTTCGGCCAATTTATACCGTGATTTAACCTAGTTTTCTATTCCCCAGTTAGCTCTGCTGTTCCTCACAATTAGCGTCCGACGCTAACTGGCTCTTAGTTAGCAATTAGTGTCCTCTCCCACAATAAACTCTTAAAACTCAGTAATAACTGCAGGTCTCTTTCCTCTCTCCCATCTGAAAAAGACATAAACACATCAAAGTGATTCAATTAGATGCCCACAAAACACAAAAGACAGATTATAATATTAAGCAAATGAGGATGCAATGAGCAACCTAGCTGAGTTGAGTTAATTAGGAGCAATCTGGATTTGCATGAAGATCTGCCAGGAGAGGGCGCTCACTACGAATTCTAAGTATATTGGTAAGTTTTAATTAAGTGGCAGTTTTCAAAAACAGTAGTCAACCAGTAAACTTGTTTTCTCAGTTTTAAAAAGTGCATTTTTAAAGTATTTTTTAAAAGGTTGGTCCTTCATAGACTTGGTCGCTCCACAGAAGATGACACATGACTGCAACTGCATGATCTGATTACATTCTCAACCTCAAACTCAATGGCCCCTGTGCTCAGGAAGCCTTCTTCATTCTCTCAACAGGACCCTTAAAGCGATGGTACGCTACTTCTTATTCTTGTGGCCTAACAAATGTACTGAATGCAATTCCTTCCTCATAAAACATTTGGTCACCACCACCAACCGTCTAACTGATTAGCAGAATAATAATAATAACTAATCAGAAATGTAGTATTTTAAAAGTTGGTCTTAACACAGCTGCAAGAATTATATTGCAAAATTGGAAAAGCCCTAAATGTCCCACTGTGAAAGAATGAATTGATGAAATCATTAAGATTTCATCGTACGAGCACGTTGAGAAGACACAGTCAAACACACACGTGTAAAGGAGCTTTTTAAAGATGGTTTGAACAAGTAAAGAATTAAACGTGTATGCTAAAATTCACAAGGAAATAAAGAGAAGCTACAATCAACGTGAGATCCAGGACTGCAGAGTACTGTACCAGCTGGATCTGAGGCCAGTGCAGACTGGCTGGGACAGGTGAATGAGGGATTTTAGATTCGATTTGATCTTGACTTTTTCCAAACGGAATTTAGACTCCTCTTTTAGAAGGACCTGCTTCTTTCAGTGTTTCTTACAGGGAAAGTGGTCAGACTGAAACAGCAATTTCACACAATGTTTTCAAATTCAGATGAGACTGCTCATGTATCCCATAGGCCATGTTGTTTTCAGACAGCTTATGTGTGCACCACTCATTAACGGATCCCACCCAGCCAGAGAGACATTGGATTAACATGAAGAGGAACATTTATGGGTTTTAACAGTGTTTAAAGGCTGGTAAACTGGGAGGAAAATGTCAACAGATTCACAGCCTAGAGGCAGAAAACCCAAATCAAGAGCCACCATTTTTTTTTATCCTCCAGTGTGAAACTCAAACGCTGAAGCAGTTGGCAGGTGCATAGCAATTAGAGCCAGTATAAATCAATACCTCTCATGATATGACAGTAAAAAGACTTCCTTTCACAAAGAAATAGAGAAATAAAATAATGGGGAAATAAATCGGTGCAGGTAACATGTTAGATGTTCAGA
This sequence comes from Nannoperca obscura, assembly GCA_036024295.1. Lineage (NCBI taxonomy): Eukaryota > Metazoa > Chordata > Actinopteri > Centrarchiformes > Percichthyidae > Nannoperca > Nannoperca obscura. Next base: position 6,383 of record JAVQJL010065871.1, on the reverse strand, counting down.
ACACATGATTGTTGAAAAAAAAAAAATATATATATATATATATATATATATATATACGACCGTCACCAAGTCATCTTAGTTGCTTCACCTTAATCAGACCTTAACCTTTATATCGCTTGCATGTGTGGTTATTGTAGGAATCAGTTACAGAAATACATCGGCACTGTACATACAAAAACATTATTGACATTGTTTTGGGGTTGTAAATAGCCCAGTACCAACGCTCGGCCCGGTGAACGAGTTCTCAGTGACACACTAGAAGAGGAGAATTCAATGGAAATCTTTGGCTGAAGGGTAATTCTCTGTTTTTGTCTCATTTGTTTACAAAGGACAACGGTAACCTGGGTGATGATGAACACTCCTAGCCACAACTCCCAAGGAAACTGTTAGTGCGTTTCCATCCTGCTTTTGTCTAAATTGCTACGTGCTTTGTGTTGCTTTCATGTCATTTGTAAAAGACAGAGAGCAAACACAGGGACGAAAAATAATTAGATTTATTTGATTCAGCGCAGAAGCTGTTGTCGTAGACTGACATTCTTCCCACATTTGAAGTAATTCAAATGAAACAATACATATTGTTCATTTGTTTGCTCTTCACATTCAATAATTTGTACACACATTAATTTTATGCTTTATATATATTATCGTAATTCTATCTACAACAACTAACAAATCTATAATCGTTAGTTTAATTAATCCGTTATTATGGACAGTGCTGTGTGATTGGGATGTTCTTTCTGACGGCATCACCCACTGAAATCACTGCAAGGCATAATAAATGTGTTTTAAATAATTATGATGGCTATAAAACAAGCAGTGGGGACCTGGTTACTGCAAAGCAAGCAGTGTCTTACAAACACAGGCTCCGATAAATAACGAAACAAATTAGAAATTAAGTTCACTGGCAACATTTACTGCCAGTAGTTCAACGTTCATACAGTTCCATATGAACCATGAGCCATGCCGTAGCATAAGGTTGCTATACTGTGATCAGCATGGCCGGTGCAGTTTAGTGACGTGTCAATCATAAGCGGATCGTTGAGCAACCAACATTAAAATACTGGGTGGAGGTTCGAACACAGAGGTTTGCACTGACACTTGAAATTACATTTTGATGCTAAAACATAAAAATGTGAATGGACGTTGTTTTCTTGCAGAGGAGTATTATTGCGTTGTGATGTTGCTACTTTCAGTTGAGTGAAGGACGTGAGCGCTTGTTCAGCCTATGCAAACTGTTTCTATACGCAGGTGAGGTGCGCGGCAAAGGTCTGAAAATAATGATCCCTCTCTCAATATAGGCCACATTAGCATTACATTAACCTTTGGGAAGTGTGTGTGTGTTTGTGTGTGAGAGGGTTAGAGGAGAAAAGGGTCAAATTCTTTCTCTCCTCCCTCGTTCTTGTTCTCTTTGTTTCTCTGAAATGGATGTCGTGTCCTCCTCTCCCCCTCTCCTTCTTCGTCCCTCGATCTTCTTACATTCATCTGTCTGCAAAAAACAATGCGACACTACTGTGAGAAGAACTCTGTCATTTTCTTCCTCTTTTATTCTTCTCTTTTATTTCTTTCTAGACATTTTTATAATGTAAACAGCTACCAATCTGTTGTTTTCAGAAATGCATTTATTTATGTTTCCCCTAAACATTGTCATATAATTCTGATATATCCTATATTAGGATAAGGAGGATCGTCCCATGTGGGAGCTTAATTTTATATATTTTATACAACCAAAACCTCCCACAACCACCCCTTATATACCCTGCAGTAACTAACAGGAGTGGACTAAACCAATCGTGTGGGAGTTCATAATATGTGCACATATAAAGAGACAAAATGGCCAAACAGATATTAGCGACTTATGCAATTCTGTTCACAAATCTCTAAAGAATTAAAGAGCAAAACATACATTTAATCACCACCAACTTCAGGAAAACATATTTGATCCAAACAGACATATAGTATGCCCCCCCCCTTTTCTCAAACATTGGTGGAACCAGGAAATACAAATACATGTGAGATAAGATGCAGACACTTTTGCCTCAGAACCAGGTGAAAGACAAAGTAAGGTGGTCATATTTGATATATCTTAATGAATGTATTAGCAGACTTGTATTTGTGTGTAGCTTTTTATAGCATGCTTAGTTTGGGATCAGACAGCAGGCCTGGTTGGTCTGCCTGTTTGTGGTGCTGCTCTTTTGTATTTCCTGCTATGTGTAGGACTGATTAATCCTCCCATGATACACAAGTACAAACATCAGTGCACACATAGCTTGAAATATGACACCATGCCGCTTTGTAACTGTTATATAAATATATGCAGGTCAGACATGTTGTAGTTTCAGTCGCTTCAGAAGTTGCTCTTCTGAATGTTCTCATTTGTCTTTTCCTTCAGTGAAAGCAGTTTCTGAGCTGTCCTCGCCGCTACAGGACCCCTGTTGACCCGACCGGCCTCCTCTTTCAGCACAATAACTTTTGTGATACGCGGGAACATCCAGGTAAATAAAAAGGTTTAAGCAGATCTACTCTTTTTATACTTTCAACACTGAATCAAATGACTTTCAGCTCTCACCAACGGCCCCAAATAAACAACTGCTTGCAGCAAACAAGCTCTGATAAACCTGCTGCACATCAGTGTGGGTGGGGACCAAACCAGAGCTACTGTCAAAGGAGAGTCAACGTTGCTTTTCGGTGCCAGTTTTTAATTTTATTATAGAAATATTGTGTCTTTAAAAACAGACCTGGGTTTTTTTGGTTTTTAAAAAAGTAACAATTAAATATGTTAAATATGTTGTTGTCTCACTTCTCTCCTCTTGAGAGCAATTACACCGTCAAACTCACAAAGTCACACCCCAGTCTCACACATGTACATACATTCTCACACACACACACACACACACACACACACACACACAGTCAGCAGCAGATGTCAATGTGTTTCTAATAGTGTAATTATGATGAACTGTCCGTGTGTGACAGCTTCCTCGCTGTCAGTAAAAATAGGATTTATGGAGTACAGTAACTGGCCTGAGGCACTGCAGTGTACTGTATATATATTGGTGTGTGTGTGTGTGTTACTCTGGTTGCCTGTATTATGGACCGCTATGCGCTGACTGGATTACAACCTGCTATGAATGATTAGAAAGCAGGGAGAGGAAGAGTCTGACATTTAAAGGAACATGCCGGCAACGTTGGGAAGCTGGCTCTGTTTGTTCTGTACAGACAGAGAGATACAGGATGTGTTTTGCCTAGCTTAGCATAAAGAGTTAGCTCTGTCAAATGCCTATGCTATAACAAACTGTCACAAACACACTTCACTGCCATCAAACCAATCCATCACACATTTATGTGGCTGCAACTGAAGACAAAATCTAAAATTGTTGGCTTTCACTAACTTACTAATTTACCTGGTTACGCAAGTGACTCCTAGAAATATATTTTGAAATGGTAGATCTGTAAGTATGTGTTTTTATTTATGCTGCTGATCGTTTTAGCCAAGTCTCCCTTGACAAAAAGATTCTTTCTCTCTGGGACTCTCCTGGTTAAGAAAAGGTTAAATATAAATAAAAAGGCTCAACTAACTTGTGTTGATATGGATCATCTGAACATTCAGTTATGTCAATAACAAGATCCTTTTTGAGTGAATTTGGTTTAAACATGAACTTGAACTGAAAGATATGTGTTGGTACTAATTCAGTATGTGCCAGGTCCGCTCTGGTTCGTACTGAGGTGTTGAGGTTTTAAAGGGGATTTCATGGTTTACGGAAAAGGATGGAGAGAGGATTATGAAAGGAAAGAAGGGAATCCACAAAGATGCAGTCATTTCTTGTATTGTGTAAGGATTTAAATTTGGTTAATGCATGTATATGTGTGATATTGTTCTTTTGCTAAACAAACTAATATCATTTCCTGTAATTAAAATCACACAAATGTCTTTAAATCATGAAAAGATTAGAATATTTTGCCTCTAGTGCACTTTCTTAAATAAACTCTCTCTCTCTCTTTTCACTTTTCACTCATTATAACATAATTAATGACATTTGTGACCCCTGGTGAATGAGGGATGGCACATTTGATCATATTTGTTCTCCATCCCATGCAAATGCACAGAAAAGCTAACTGCAAAGCTCAGCTGCAGTGAGGTCCAATCGCCCCAATGTCTTTTTTTTTTTTTTGCTCGATCCAAGAAGAATTTAAAATGTTTGTGTGTGTCCATCTTCCCTCCTCTTTCCTTCCTCCCCAGTTTTAAGCCCAGCGCTCAGCCACTAATGGAGGACAAGCCTGTTAGAGCAACACGCCACGCTTTACTAGCAGCACACCAGGGACACACACACACACACACACACACACACACACAGAGACAGACAGAAAAACCCACTCACGTATTCATGCAAAAAGATAACACACAGAAATGCGCCAAAATCAGACACACACACACACACACACACACGCACACAGATGAATACTCTGCAAAACAACAAGCATTCAGTTCCATAATAGGCAACTCGCAAACACTAAACACACCCTCACACACTCCCAGTAGAGTACACTACCATAGCAACAGACTGCAAAAAGCTAATCTATTCAGTGATGCAGCAGTCGTCTCTCAGCGTGAGCAGAGCCTCCAATTATACCTTCATTTGTTTGTCACTTGTTTTGAAGTCAACATGAAAACCAGCAGAGCGGCATGCAGCGACACACTTTACAGTTTTGAACAGCATCAGAACTCAGCACCACTTCTCAGGCATCATGCGACGCGGCTTTATTCTTTGGATCAAAGTGCTTGAGGCCAGAGGGACGGTGGTAAACCCCGGTCACAATCTGTGTCAGACCTTTAAGGCTGCGCACGCCACATTGTGCCACGCTTGTATGAACTTGTGGCACTACGATGGAAATAGCATGAAAAGACACATTGTCAGCTTGCGTCGTCTGTCTGCATCGATCTCGTGTTTTTAAAAAGGCAGCAGAACAAAAACAAGTTTATAATATAAAAACGGTCCCTGCAGTATCACATCAACATATATTTTAGGAAATGAGGTCTAATGTTAATATACAGCTTAATCTCTATTGACTTGTTTTGTTTTTGAATTAATTCGATTTTTTCTTCATTCATTTTCTTTTTACTGTGTTTTACTTTCCTCAAGACTCAATCACATTTGGTGCAACTCCCAGAGGAGGAGGGAAATGCTGCTTGTTTTTGAGGAGAGCAAACAAAAAAGTAGTTCTATCCGTGTTTTCTTCATTTCTTTCTCATTCAGATTTTATTATAGATTTTACATAACAAACACATAATCAATATAACATTACAAGGACATGGCTGTTGCACAGACAACACAAACCAATGGAAGGGCGGAGGGGGAGGGTTACAGTGTTCAACCAGACCTTTATTTTCTGCATATGGCACTAGTTTGCACCATTCTTATATCCCCCAGGTGTAGTGAACTAGATGGTGAAAGAGACCAGAAGACGGGAGGGAGAGGAGGAACAGGATGTGAGGAAGGAGGGAGGGTTTCAGAGACGCAGCAGTGAGTTAACGGGAGCCAAGCATGGCAAATTGGACTGAATTTTCCGCCTGTGCGATTTCAATACACAAACGCAGGCGTACATAACCATGCTTAATAAGTGCCGGGCTAATGCATTGTATAATCTCCTCTAAATTAATATGTTAGACACAATTGCCTGGTAATTAATTCCTGTCACAGCATATCCAAATGAGAAGATTTATTCAGTTCTGTCAATCATAAAACCCATGGAGCCTGAGGCAGATTATGGCCCAGCACGATGTGGTGCTGTAAGGACGATGATGAGGTTATGTGTGGTGGTATATGTCTGCCATGTATAAACATCCATTACCCGGACCTTTAAAGAGCCATTGACGAGGGCCGGTCATCAAACGAAGGTCATTGTGATGAAGGGAAAGGCAGTGGCCTTTTGTTTTACGGCTTCATAAAGAACATAATGTCTCCACGGGCTCTTCAACCACCCAACATCCACCCAGCACTCAGTTTCATGGCTGTTCCTTTCCCACACTTTCTCCCTTATTGTTTCTCAGAGATCCCTTTAGGTGAAACTGCAGCTACCGTCCTGCAGTCCACACAAAGACTAGCATGACAACCCACAATGTTTTATTTCTGCAATTAAAATCTTAAATTACTTGTGCCCTCTAGCAGCGGTAAGTGCAAACGTGTGAATCATGACTGGGGATGAATGGAGCTTGCAACTAGTGTTGACATTTGTAAAGCTTACAAACCCTGATATGTAACCTTTTTATATATATATGTATGTATGTACACTACCGTTCAAAAGTTTGGGGTCACCCAAACAATTTTGTGTTTTCCATGAAAAGTCACACTTATTCACCACCATACGTTGTGAAATGAATAGAAAAT
>JAVQJL010065863.1:0-16439 GCA_036024295.1 Nannoperca obscura | reverse complement strand
ACTCTATTTTCTATTCATTTCACAACGTATGGTGGTGAATAAGTGTGACTTTTCATGGAAAACACAAAATTGTTTGGGTGACCCCAAACTTTTGAACGGTAGTGTATATATTCCTTAATGTACTGCACTAATACTGCACTTCCTGGTATGAGGCGTTCATTTTTAAATCTGTAACTTTTGTCATTCAAACAAATCAAAAAAACATTTTTTTTTTATTCTACAGAAAAAAAACTCAAAATATATTCTAATAAATAAATAATATATATTCATAGATACATAATAATTAATATATGTACAATTGTGTATAGTCCATTGATCATCTGTTTTTTTTATTTTATTTCCTTGTTTCAAACACTTTCTAAAATGTGATTTTAAATTTAGTTTGGCCAACATTTGTTAAGGTCTCCATCAGTATCTAATTATGGTGGATTCTCTGGCTTCATCCTACACTGGCAGACAAACATGAATGGCAGTGCCTGAAATGTCAAGTCCTTGCAACAACGTACTACTGTATTTCTGACCTTTGAAAAGCAGGAACAAACGCAGCCTCTAATTGCACACATGCGTCTCCAGGTCTGTGTCCGATTCAGCCTGGTGTATTTAACCCGCTCTGTCATTAAGTAAAAAGAGATGTCTGCGGCAGTTAATTGGGCAGGTGGTCTGATATGTGTTGTTGTTTTGCAGCGTGTGGCGCCCCGCTGTGTGTTGCTGCCCGGGGAATGAGACACGAGGTCTAAAACACAATGAGCAGCCAGGACAAATGGGTCACACTGACCCCGGCTGAGTTCGCCCTGCTACAAGAATACACCCAGTGTAAGTAGTACTCTCTGTCTGTGTCTGACTGTGATGAGGAGGATTATTGAAGGCGTCTCTCTGTATGTGATCCTATTCAACAAGAACAGTCATTCTCCAGGTGACACACAGTGTGACACTCTCAGAAAACCATTAAAGCTACTCAGCTGCTAATGTCAGGGATGTCTTTAAGGAACAAATCCTTGTGCCTCTAAATTTTGTGTTTAGCTTGAGTTAGTATCATTGCTAGCTAATCAGCTTCTTTAACCACTGAATAGTTGGGTTCTTAAAGCTGCACTGATCACTATGTTTCTATTAATAATGGATCTAATGAGTGTAATGTGAAGGGGGTAGTGACAAATCATCACCCGAACCTGCAGTTCCAAAATAAGATAAGATAAACCTTTATTAGTCCATCAATGGGGAAATTGCAGGGCTACAGTAGTAAAGGTGATAAAACAGATTTAGATATAAAATATAGAAAGAATAAGATAAAAATAAAAATATCGCCTGCTGAAAGAGATTATCAACATTACGGAATAAAAAGAGTAATAAAAAATAATAAATGTATATACAACGCTTTAGCGTCTCGCAGGTCATTGTTTTGGTTTAATAACCGGTTTACCGTTTAGGTTCACTTTAAGTGCTCTCACCAGCCGTGTTTCCAGCAGCAGCAGGCAGCTCTGATAAATCCTCCGTACACTACCTGCTCAGCACTTAACGCTTAGCAACTAGCTGTGGAGACATATCTTTTTCTTAGGGCTTGGTGGAGATCAGACTACAGCTGATTTTACATACACTGGATGTCAATGGTGTTTTTAATATAGGTACTAAAAGTGGCACCTGCGAGTTATTTGAGATCACTAGTTTCCTCCCCAATTTTCCAATTTAGTACAAAATCACTAAATGCTCCAGGCCAGTCATGCAAGTCAGGCGCCAACAGTATAAGTAATAGAATATTGGTACCATATGAGTATTGTGGCATGACATCTTTATACAGTTTAGGATAGTTGTGAGGAAAATTCTCACACTCTAAACGCAAGTCGCTGTGCAGGTGAACACATAGTGAAACACCTGAGAGTGAAACATCTGTATAATATGGTCTCATCCCTCTCCATGACTGCCACATTTCTACCACCTTTCCTTCATGGACCACTTTGTTCATGTCAAACCATTCCTTCCTATATTTCTGTCACGTGAAGGTGTAGAAATATTTTCTCTTTTTTGTTCTGGTCCCATAATAATGTTTAATTCATTGTTTTATTCTCGGGTGACATTTTTGGGAATGAAACTCGCCCATAAATGAAGGGAAACAGGTAGCCTTTTAATTTGGGGGGCGGTGACTACGCTAATTGTGAACATTTAGTAATGTGCACCTGCTCACGAACAGGTGGCGTTCATTTAGTTGAAACAAGCAATATACAACACGTTTATGCAGTTTGCTGAGTCTGAGAAAAGTAAGTGGTTTAGGATGAGATTACAAAAATGTGCTTGCATGATGCCCGTTTTTGAATTTGAGACGTTTGTGTTGTTGATTACATTTGCATCAGAGAATTTGATTTCTTTCTTTGCTGCTTGCTCCATTCCTTTTACTGGATTCTCTATGTGAGGATCTGTTGTCCTTGTACCATTCGACAAGAAAGAATTCCAATTCTCTTAACTTTATCTTTGGTGGAACAAATACAACCACATAGTTTATCTCCCTCTAACAAATAGCATTTCATGAAATAAACGTATGTTTCTTACTGGGAGTTAGACGGGAAGATTTCAGGAGTTACTGTAGTTTCAAGACATGTTTAGCGAAGCAAAGATAGCAGGCAGGGGAAACTGCTAGCATAACAGCGTCAAAGGTACTTTTCAACAATTCATAAGCAGTTGTATTTAAATAAATGTACTTGTGTAAAAGTGGTTTTGGTAATGCATTCATTACTGATTAGCAACAGCTTGCCAGCTTTGAACATTTGAATATACTGGTGGCTAGCTTGTTTGCTAACGAGTTGAAGGGTGTATTTTTCCTCTCTCTATTAAGGTTAGTTGTCTTGTGCTAAGCTAACAGTTCATGTTCATGGTCAATCTTCTCAATCTAACTCCTGGTAAGAAATCACAAGAGAAGTGTTTTGACTTGAGGCAAAATTTCCACTTCATCAATGTGTGTCCAATGTTTTTTTGGAAAGTTGGCATGCTTTCCTATTTTCAGTAATCCCTTCACATCAACACACACAAATCCATTGTGATAGCATCAAACCACCCAGTCTGTCTGCTGTTAACTGCAGTATGATTCAAGGCACTGTGGTTAATCTCAAACCGTCCTTGTTCTCATGATAAAATGTTGATGTTGTAATTGTCGACTGTAGGTTCGTCTTGCTGATGTAGGACGTTCTCGAGCATTTAATCTGTGTGGTGCCGCTTTGGCTCTGAATGATTCATTTGCAACCCAACAAATGGCTCTCCTGCTCACCAGAATGTGCTCTGGATGCTTGGAGTTTACGTTACGCTCCAAGATGTTGACACATTTCATCATCTGAAATGGTACCAGGGATGGAAAATATGACGGTACCTGGCAGGCGAGCTGCAGGATGCTGTGCACCACCCACACGTAGTTTTGGACAGACTTTGAAAGTCACTGTAAATCGTTTGTAGGAAGACAAACAATGGAACTGACTGTGGACAAGAAAAAGAGTTGTTAGGTGATCAACTTTTTTAGATCCTAAGTGCTTTTTGTCTCAGCTGTCCTTGTGGTGTATATTTTCAGCTATTTTCTGTGTCAAATGCGACATCTTCGAGGCGTTTCAGTCGGTGCCTCTTTTATTTTCTATTCTGGGCACCAAGTATGAATGTTAATAATTAATGGATCACCCAGGATCTCTTGTACCAGTGTTTCACTTGGCAATGACATTTCTCCCTTAATTGCTCTGCGCCTGGTGACAACATTGCACCTTACTATGAGGAACTCCTCTGCTCTCTCCTACAGATGTTACACTCAAGAGCCAATCAGGTGTTCTTGTTCTTATTTTCCTTGTTGTGCAAATATTTGCTTTATTGCGGGTGGATCAAGAATATGTTTCAGAGATGTGAGGCTCAGCAATGTAGCTTAAAATGAAAACTGTGTGGGATTTAAATGCAGCGAGCTTAAAGAATAAAGCAAAGCAGCAAGAGAGAACTGAAGAGTCTTAGTGTGTGTGCATGTCTGCACGCTAGACAGATTTGGATAATCATGTTTCAACGAGCTCCGGGCGACTCTTTGTGCACTGTGCAGCTACAGGTTATAAAATATCCCATTCTGTGAGCCGCAACAATGAGCATCACATCGCCTCAGCTTCCCTCCTCATCTCTCTCTTCATCTCGCCTCCTACTATGTATCTTCCTTCCTTCTCATTAAGGTGAGCTGTGCACACTTACTCATAACATTTTAATAGCTGTGTGCCTAGTCAGGCACCTACGACCTGACTCACAACAATTAGAGTTCCTCTTTATGCCATATAATTGCTAATGTGCAGCATGTAGAAGAGCGGGGGGTGGGGGTTATTTTACTTTTAAGATGATCTTCAGTGTGTTTATGAATCTGAAAAACATGAACTGAGTCTTGTGCTCTAAATACTGTGTGCCACACAATGGTTAAATCATTAGCCTGCAAGTGAAGATACATTGTAATTCAGCAGCGCCTGCTGAATGTGACAGGCAATCAGTGGATACATAATCACTCTGCTCTGTAATGGTTTTGGGTGGACGGCGTGCTAATAAAGATGGTCAATAATGATGACACACTCGGCCCAATGTGAGGCATTTATTTCTAGTCACTGTCGGTAAAAAGCATCCTGAGAAAGTCAAAGATCCAAAGCCATTAGTGCAGGAGGAGACAACCAACAAAACGCTGTTTAGAGGAGCTATACTCGTTTAAATAGATACAGAATATCAGCCTTTATTAACTTTATCACATTTTCTGTGATATTTTTACTACAGTGTGTACAAAAATAAGATGCAGCAGCTTGTGACTAGTAATTAAGGGAAGTAGAGAAAGATAAATCTGTGCATGGTCTGATATTTTTGGTATATTTGGCTTGAAATCAGACGAAAAACAATGTTTACTGCAATGTTTATAATGAAGTTTCACCAAGTTTGACTGTTTTCAAAAAGAAAAATCTTTCTATACTTTCCTTTCTTACCTGCCAGGCTGGGGCCCCAACACACCTGCTGTTTATCAATCAGTGACATGCTGTGTGGCGTCATGAACAGCAACTTTCCCTCTACCTTTACTGTACTGCTCTATTTAGAGAATGGCAGCTTTAAACTTTTCTCTGGTGCAGAACTGCTCAAGAAGCAGATATCATTTTTATCAATGGAAGGAGCCAAAGACCCTTATAGGCTAATTAAGCCCGTAAAGAGACATGGTAGCTAATATAAAATGCTAACTTAAACAAGCATCTTAATGTAATTTGTGATGAGCAGAGGCCGGCTTTTGCTTAGAGATGAAGCAGGCCCTCCAGTGCACGCGAGAAAATGGTACTTCTAATTAACTTCTGTAACATTAGAATCTGGTATATGTGGTGCAGCAAATTGATTTAGCAGTAGGGCTCTTAAACGCTCTGCAGCACGCAGTAATTATCACAGCAAATCTCTGTCAGATGAAGTTATTTTTGTCTATAAATGAGTGCTGAAATCACCCACTATTTTCTTAAAACAAGTGAAAAAAATCCTCCAGCTTGGTGTGACAATTATTTCAAACTACTGTTTTACACTAATTACATCATTCTTGAAACAAGTTGATTTGGATTTAGGGGATTTTACAGATGCTATGTAATCAATATTCTATAATAATAATGAATTATATTAACTTGTATATAAAATGTGTTGCTGGTAGTTAATCATTAGCTAAAAAAGTAGATTATTAAAATGAAATATTAATGATTATTGGACTTATATTTGTCTCCAAATAAATGCTAATGCTTTGTATCTGTGTAGCAACTGTTTGCTCACAAGTTATCAACTTAAAAAGTGAATGCAGGTTTAAATGCAGTTTAACTTTGCTACATAACTCTTGGTTAGCCCCTCTTAGGATATAGCTCGCCCAAATTCAAATTAGCTTCATAGCTTTATAATTAACTAGCTGTTGACCATCCAAAATCGTCAATGTTGCCATTTTCATGACGTTGGGTTTTTTATGGAGCAGTTCAACATTTTGGGAAAGAGTGAGAAGATTGATTAGCTTACGGACAGAGCTGGAGTCAGGATGGAGCTAGCATAGATTAGCATGTTTCCCCATGCTTTCAGTCTTTAAGCTAGGCTAACCATGTTCTGTCTCTAGGTCTGTATTTAATGTGCAGACGTGAGGCTGGTGTCAGACTGCAAATAAACAAATACTGATCTATTCCCGTTAATAAAATTAGATTTCCTTTATGTTTGCCTGCTAGCTGTGCTGCTAACAGTTTATAGCTACACTTATTGAAGTTTAATTATGATTCTTTATTTTTCAAGCCTCCAAAAGCAGTTGGTATCCCTAAAAAACAGATTATGTGCAGTAAAGCACATCGTAAGTGAGGTTCACGGCCACTTTTTCCACAGCTCTAACTCAGAAACGGGGGTGCATCTCCCTGCAGACGTCATGATGCCGTGTATGATCCAATAAGGGTGTGCGTCATTGTACTGAATGCTTGTGCAGCTCTTAGAGGTGCTGACAAAGTCCAGAAAATTCTAGTTCATAAATAACACTGCGGCTTGGGTGACCACTTACAGTAGTCCCGACTTGTTTCCCTTAACCTGGAGGAGCCATAGATCAAACTTGAACTGTAAAGTTTTAACATCAAATATATAAACGATTGCAAGAAGCCAGTTTTGTTAAAAGATAAACAGATCACAAAACACAAATGCAGTAACTTGTCCTCAACGTTTTTCCTCAGACTCAACCAAGAAGCTGAAGGATGTGCTGCAGGAGTTCCATGGAGATGGCGTGTTGGCTAAATACAATCCAGAGGAGGTGTGTTCTGTTTATACTCTCTTATACAGATAATTTATAATCTATTGAATCCAGCTGCACTAATAGTCCCATACAGCACGCCTATCTGAATATTCCCAAAAATGAAACAGCGACTATTTCTTGAGGGTTTTTTGTTTTTCTCTAAGAAAAACTGATTTCCTGTCATAAATAAGTTAAGAGTTGCTGACAATTGGACAAATTAGACTATGGGGTAATACTTTCTATCAGAACAATTCCTCTGCACTTCACACTTTGTTCAATGAATATTTTGACACACAGCTCAACTGTGAGCAGCTATTTTTAAACATAAAACAGTAGTAAAGAGCTTGTTGCAGCTGAAACGTTTCTCATCGTTATATTACCACAATACCAGCATCTCAGAGTTACAAAAAGGAATTCAGTATTTAGCTTTTGCATGGCAGCAAAAATGTTCACCACATATTATAGTCGTCACTATACTAACTCACAGGTGCACATACTGTAAACACACACCTACTAATCCCCCTTGGTTTTCTGATCCACTGTGCATGCATTAATAATTGCTGCCTGCCAGTTATAATACCCTTAATGTAGTGGCAGTTAACCCAGAGAGCTCAATATCGTAAACCTGCATTTACAAACATAATGTCTTTGTGCTAATGCTTCACAGGCATGTGGAATATGGACGTTTAGCACATTTCCATTGTAATAACTACATGTTGGGTTTCTTTCTTTCTCCAATGCTGCGAGTTTAGAAGCAGGAGATCCTCAGTCAGGTAACTGCCTTCTCTTCCTCTCTCTCTAGTTTTATTGTTGGTTTGTTGCACTGAGGGCTCATGTAATATAGTAGTATAATATAATAAAGCAGCGGTGAAGCAATAAAAATGTCTTCCTTGAACTGTGATAGTTTATAAGCAAAATGTAAGACTCCATTAATCAGCCAACATTTGGAGGGATGGACGAAGCTGTGAGCCTAAATGGGTACTAGAAAAGACTACAGCACACACATCCTAAAATAAATCTTCACCGCCCTCAGCCCAAACAACACTTCTGTGTGCAGACATCTGTAACACGAATTCTACAACAATTTCCAAGTGATCACAGATCCCCCCCAAAGTGAAACATACCAACATACTGTCTTCATATTGAAAATCATCTGTTTCCTTGAAGCCTTTACGGCAACGACCGCAGCTCACCTTGACAAACAACATGCTCTATTTCTGTCGGGGCTTTTAGGAGATTGACTTTGAGGGCTTCAAGGTCTTCATGCAGACGTTCCTGGAGAGCGAACTCCCCGAAGAGTTCTGTCAACACCTCTTCTTGTCGTTTAGCAACAAGGGACCCAAACCCAGTCCCTCATCTTCTGACAAACCCAGAGTCTCTGGTAAGTGTAGAAAGGAAATCTTTACCCTAACAAACGCTCACATTGTAAACACAGCATGTTGGTGTTTTGTAGTTACTGATATGTGTAAGAAACCATCGCAGCTTTTGTTGCTAAAGTGCAGCCCATTGTTATTCCATCGTTTCTCCAGCGACTCCTTCTACTCGATTCTTAAAGGGAGAACAGAAACAGAAATGGTGCTGCTTGTACACAGCAGCGAAAGTGGGGAAAGCAAAGTAGCTCATCTTCAAGAGAAACTTGTGTATTTCGGAGACCTTTCCTTTCGTTGCTGTGTACGAGCAGCACCATTTCTGTTTTTGGTTTTGTGCCTTCAAATAATATCAGATTTCCTGCCAAGTCCAGCCCGGTGGCGCGCGATGTAAATTGTAGTGTGTAGAGGCTGCCAATTGTCTTGGCAATGCTGGGGTTTGTTTACAGCATTTATACTAATATCTCATCCTCATGTGGTAATGAGTTACTGACATTAAAATGACACAGGTGACAGATGGGACCACTGTGGTTCACACTTCCTTATCTCAGACGAATAAAAGCTGATGTCCACCTGATCTCACGTAGTTACTCGACCTCTTCATGTCATGTTTTAGGCTATAACGAGGACCCGCCAGCTTCTTACATTTTGTCCCACGTCAGCTTCTGATGAAAGCACATACAATTAGATCTCATACTAATTGTCTTGACATGAATTGCATATGACTTTGGAAATCACTTTGGACTTTGGAAATCATATCATCATAATAATCATAGCCACATAAAAAAAAATAGTCTTGGAGGGGAGACGTCCTCAAATCTCTATAAAATCATTCTTCTTAAAGACCACAAACTCAAGCCAGTGTTCATATTTAGTTGAATGGCAGTGGATGGTGCACGATAAAAACCTTGTGGAAGTAAAGTCAGCTGAATCGTCAAACTGAGACTTTCATTGGCAGAAACGTTTGGCAACTTTTCAATAGTTCCAACACGTTTCATGGACTAGGCTTATGCCCAACACGAGAATCGTGTAGTTTCTTTTCTCATTAAGCTAAAAACTGCTGCAGACTTTAAGAGCATAAACAACACTCTACAGCAGTAGAGTGTAAACAAACTGCAGTTCTGAGTAGTTGTTGACGCACACAAATACAGTGGTTGAAATAATGGAAACAAAAAAAAAAGCATAATAAGGTAAAACAGAACATGCTCCCCAGTTGCTGGCAGCGTTCAGTGGCTCCCACGGGGACTGAAGCACATTTACAGTTAGAAGTGAGGTTGCAACAGTAAACCTGTAAATTGATCAGGGGGTTCATGCTGGCCTCATTTCAAACCTAAAAACAAGTTTAACCTTTGACCTTAACCTTACCGCAATACTTGACCAGCAGTGTAGCATTGAATTAACTACAATCAGTCAGTTAATCATCATAAAGGCAAGCAAACAGGTTACAAATTCAATTTACACACAGTTTTACTTACTAAACTTACAAAATGATTATTATATATTAATTGTAGATGCTGAAATTATATATAATATATAGCTACATGGCAGCTAAGTTTGATATTACAATGATATACAAAATACTACGGACGCTCTGTTTGTCTGATGATCTTTTATTTGTTTGTTTTTTTGCTAAATCCTGATCAGGTTGTCTACAAGTGACACACTTATTTTCTATATCTTCCTCTTGGTAATAAGATTCATTCATCCAAGACATTGGCACATTATCATAAAATATTCTGTAAATTCATTATTGAATGCACATTGTTTGCCCTATTTACCTCACGGAGCATGTGAGGAACTGAGTCTGTGCAGCCGGCTGCATGTAAACGTGTTCCAGTGTTGTTAACTGTGAGTCCTCCCTCCACCAGAGATGCTCTTCTGAGGACAGACAGGGGAACTAACAAGTCCCATCTACTATAAGCTGCTGCTGTCTGCCTCTACTTTCACCACATTATTGAAGTTTATTTTCTCATACAAGTACTTTTAGGAGCAAACTGCATAATTAGTTTTTTGTGGGCGATGCAGCCGGATGCAAACGCTGACTTTATGAATAATTTACCATAGCTCAGCTCTCTGGTGAGAGTACTGTAGTGTAGCTCCTTCCTCAAAGTACATCGAGCAGTAAATCGACAGCTTGGCCTTCAGGCTCCGCTCCCTCTTCACTATAACAGTCGGCAGTAACCGTGATATTTACCTGCCTTTTATAGCAGCAACAGTCTTTTCAAATGCACCCAAAACTGACTATAGATTACAACACTTGCCTTCTTATTGTCGATATTGTTAATCTAACGGTTCCTATCATACCCAGTATTCTCTTCATTCACTGTGCGTCAGGGCCTGAAACACAGAACTAATGGCAGGTTCGTGTCAGATGGGATGGATGGCAGAACATTCAGGTTATTGGATAAAAGAGATGGTTGTGTTATTGCAATGCTGTTCAAAGGAGTGTCAAGATCGTGTCTATGTGGCTCTATATCCACTGAATTTGTGTTCAATTGTAGTTTAATGTGTGTTGGTTTTCAGCCACTCACGTATTATTTAGTGCACAATCAGACACATCAAAGATTGAGTTTAATGCAATGGCAGGCCACCCATTAGTGCACTGGATTATCTTCCCTTCACTGAAAGGGCACCCTAGAGGACACTTTATCACATTTTAACCACTGGAAAGGCTCTCTAGATGACACTACATCACCTTGTCCTGCACATTGGCCACCATAGCAGGCACCGTATCATGTTATATCTACCAGAGCGTCATCCAAGAGGGCACTTTAGCTTTGTTTCTCTAGTCCACCAGTGCTACAGTTCCACTGAAAACGCCATTTTGTAATCGACTTTAAACTTGATTTGACTACTGACAATATCTGGTGTAAGTTTGCCCATTATATCAGCTAACCAGAGAAGGGAATCGATCGATAGGGGGAGTTAATGACTTCACAGCATGTATTGATCTTTACCGTGCTGGACAATTAAGCTCAGTGAGATAATGCTAAAACATTGCATTTCAGATGCCTGATCCATTTAAATACAGCTCTTCTCTGAAAACACAGCAAGTCTTCCATAAGGTTAGAACTGGACTATGTTTGTTCGCCTTTTGCTGAACCGGACACCACGCACCATTGATCAGTCCGACTGTATGACTAATGTCAGGCATCCTAACCCAGCAGGTTGCTGGGCTAACATCAGAGGCGTTGTGGAGGATGTTTTGACCTTTCGTCTCCGTCTCCCTGCAGGGCTGAAGCTGATCAAAGGCAACTCGACCCCTCTAAAGATGCCCGCGCTGCCCCGGCCTCTGGACACGGTGCAGCTGAAGGACATCGTGTGTTACCTCTCGTTGCTGGAAGGCGGGCGTCCCGAGGACAAGCTTGAGTGTGAGTGTCATCACATCACGTGACTTCCGGTTCCTCTTTTGATGCACGACAAGCAATCCAATAGTTCAGCAATATGTAGAGCAGGGTTCATCAACTGCCGGCCCCCGGGCCACATCCAGCCCGCCGAACGCTTCCCATCCGGCCCGCAGAATATAGGTGAATGCAGAAAATGCAAGTAGGAAAATAATGGGCTACGGCATTTAAGCTAGCTGCACGATGGTACAGCAGAGATACAAGAAACACTGGGAAACTAGGATGCACACACACAAAGAAGCCAGCTGAGCCACCAGAAGTAAAGTCACAAGCTCGGGGGGGGGGCAGGATGAGTCAGGTCAGACTGGAGCCCGGTGAAAAAGACAAAGAGTAAGAGAGGACATCAAGCCACACTAAGTAGCTGATCGTTCAACTTTTAAACAACCACAGTAGCCTTTAGCTGTCTAGATAATCTAATCTGATCTGATCTAAGAGCTGCCTTTTGCCCTCCATGTTTTTAAGAAAAAGCCAAAACATGCAGACTGAAGCGTCGTTCAGACTGGACGTGGATTTAAATCCTGCTGGGGCTCCAGTGTGAGTCATTACCACGTCTTCTCACGTGGGCACAGACTGACCTCTGGTCAGGTTACGGGTGACATGGTGCTCTGGGTGGTAAACACACGCTGTAAAGCCCAAACATAGAGAAAAACACTTTTTGTTGTTGTTGACAGATGTTGCTGTAAAAATAAAAAAGATGTATGAATAATGCACGTGTTATATTGCAGTAGATAACCTAAAGCAATAGACAGGGTGGTGGACCAAGCGTTCAGGGTTGAGAGCTACCTATTTTCCAGGCTAAATAAATTCAATGCAAATTAATCCTAATCCTATTTACACATTCCAGTGAATTCACACAATACTGTCTGGCTAACCTATTACGCTCTCTGCTTATCGTACTAAAATGAATACATGCATCTCCGCAGAGCGCTTACGTGCCCACATTCAGGGACTTTCTCACCCGTTTCTGCTCAATGTGACCAGCAGGTATTTGGGCAAACAAACAAAGGCCAGAAAAAAGGCCTCACTGCCAGTTAGATGTTGTATTTTAACTCACAAGATACAGACACGGTCTCATATAACAAGAAATCATTTGTTCATTTATTCAATTCTGATCTAAACTCAAAATTTTAACAAAGAAAACACATTTAGTTTAGTGTGAATTAACAAATCATTATATTTCTATATCAGGGTTTGTACAAAGTCTTGAAAGTTTGGAAAATGATTCATTTTAACCTTTATGTTTTCAAAGTTAGGAATATGCTTTATTTTTCAACATTACCTGGTGTTTCATCAGCGACACTCACTTATTTAAATCTTTTAAAGTTTAAAATGAAACCATCGCATCAACATATTTGTTTGTTGTCTCCTGGAATTTAAAGTAACAATTTAGGCACAACTTAGTTAGGATGTGATGATAGAGGCTTCAAGTTTTTAGTTTGGGTACCTTGAAAGCGCTTGAATTTGACCCTTGAAAAGCTGTACAAACCTTGTATTAGTATTTTGTTCCATGTCAGTATGTGAGAAGTGCGATGTCCCCATGTAATGTGTGACCAACCAACCCCCCCCAATATGTAGAACTACAGCACAAACACAACAAGCAACAATTAACACATGTGATTTATGTATTCCACAACAACTAAATATCTATTTGTTCACCCCCCAAATAAAAGACTACATTAAAGGTATTTTACTCACTTGAATCCAATAAGAAATAAAAGAAAATACAACAAACAGGTTACAGGTTGTAACAATCAGTTTCTGTCACTCTAAATGCAACTTGGCTACTTAAAAATAGCACTGAACAAAACTTTAAAGCCATCACTGCTATGGAATATAATAAAGTGGTACTTGGGCTCGTCTGAGAGGACTGTGGGGGGGGTGCAGACAAAGAAAGGTTGGGATCCACTGCTCTATGTTGACCCCAGTTCTGCATTTGTGATTGGGCTCTGAGGAACTGTGCTCCACCCACCGAGGTTTGTTTGAACCAATGAGATTATTCCTGTCTCCATTTCATCAGGTTCTGAGAACTGATTATCCAAATCAAATCCTGTCTGAGAGGTTAACATGACATTAGGACATCAGTCTGAACAGGCACAGAACCTTGATAATGCTGAGTATTTATAACCACCTCCTTTAAAACTATTACCAGACAGATATTTTGTTTTTATATAAGCAATGCAGCACAACAGATGCTGTAGAGGAATCTTAAGTGTCGATGTAAGGAGTCGTATTAATATTTATCCGCCATCCAAATATTTGCTAGGTATCTTCTTCATCTGTCTTTTTGTCTCAGTCTCACTGTGTTTTACATTTTTTATCTCAGCATTTTATTGAAGCGACTCTGTGATTCTAGTTAGCTCTTTCATCCCACGACCAAAGTTATCAGGTTTATTCTGATAACATGAAGGTGAGCTTATATCTTTGGTTATCAAATGAAATTGAAGTTTCTTTGTTATCTCACTTCTTCTTTCTTTGGAAATACATCATTGCAGCTTCAATAAAGCATCTCCAGTGGGGTTTTTGATGCCTCATTTTCTTTCTTTCTTCATCTTCCTACATCTCTTAATTGCATTTATCACATCATCATTTATTCACAGGGTTACATTGCTTAATTGGACATCAGCCTCTCTGTGTTGCTGTAGTTCTCATCCATCTGCTGAATAATTGAGCAGAGCAGCACTCATTAAGCTCAGGGATGACTAAATAATTCAACCGATGCTGCCTGTGTGTGAGCACATCATGGATTTAACTATGGATGGCGTCTTTTTGAGCACTTTCTCTTCCTGCAGCACCCCCCCACTGCTGCTGTTCCTGAGGTGGATGGGTCCCTCTGCTGGTTCCTTTAAGAGCTGCTCGGATTATTTGAGCAGTTTTCTTATTGCAGGATCATCTGAAACGAGCAGATTCTGGCAATCCAGCACAGACGTCTGCACTGCAAAACAACCTGGTTGTCTAACAAAAATCGTTTATCTTAAAAAGCGCTAATATGAACCCTAAATTGTCTCAAGCTTTGATTGTAATTTAATTTCACATAAAAATAATGGAACTACTTTGGAACTTTGGTTAATTCAGATTTATAAAACAATTCTCATCATCTTTTGCACTGCATTACCTTTTTTGTGGGGCCTCTCTCAGTCACCGCAGTCACCTCCTTGTAACACCACCAGCCTCCACCAAACACCAGACGCCAGCATCACTTCCCCCCTCCTTTTGCCCCAAGAGGTCACACCCGCCCAGGAAACTGTCAATTAGCTCCTCGTTAGTGGCCTGACGAGCCGCCCATCTGACGTCAACTTCTCATGATGTCAGCTGCCCCCCTCCGCAGCACCTCGACCGCGCTGGAGATGGGGGTGGGGGTGGGGGGTGGGGGTGCAGCGGTCGGTTAGAGTATCTCTAAGTATAGCCATTAGTATAGAAATAATCTGCAGCCAGGTCATGTTGTTGTTGCTGCAGTTGTCACGACTTTGTTAAGTTCAGACCTGAGGGTGTTTAGCATCACCGTGATGTAAGAGCAAGAGCCAATCACAGCTGTGATGTGGGAGCTGTCTGTTTCCATGGTGACACCTTTGAGTGGTAATTGGGGGACACTTAAAGTTGCAGCATTCAGATGTTTCCAGCTGCTGAGATTCTGGATATGCAGAGGAGTTAAACAGTGACATTAACTTCTCCTGCCAGTAACTACTTTTAATGTTCACTTCAGGGTGTTCATACTGTCGCTTGACATTTTGTTTTGTTTTTTTGTCTCCACAGTTATGTTTCGCCTCTACGACACAGATGGAAACGGGTCCTTGGACAGCTCGGTAAATGTTTCTCCTCTTAAAGAAACACACTCACCTCAGATTCATCGCTCAAAAATGCAAAAGTTACAACTAACAGTTCTTTTTTAAGTTCAGTGAAATAAAAAATAATAGCCTCAAACAATGGTAAGTTGCAGAAACAGAGAAAATGACTTCAGTAATGCATGACATGCAAAAAAATGGATACATCAAAACAATAATGTTCAAAATAAATAGTTACAAAAACACAGTGGTTTATGGCTTAGCAACATGAAGCATAACATGCAAGGAAGTTACCTGCAGGGGCATTTAATGTGAGCAAAGTATCTGTTCCATTTCAGACTAAATATATCTACCTGATTATTAATCCTAAAAGGCGGCTTCTTACAACTACATCTGCGGATTATTATCGTTTTTTTTTATTATCTTCTTTATTAAAACAGTGGGAAAAAAGCCTAATGTGGTGGCATCAAATAGCTTGTTTAATCTGATTGAAGATATTATATTGATTAAGTTTATTATCACATAAGACAAACAAAAGCAGCAATGCTCCCAACGCAGGAGCTGAAACTAGGTCATGTTTCTGCTTTAAAAATGATCGATCACTCAAAACTACAGATCCTTTTTCTATGCAGCTCTATGTGTTTGTGAACTTGCATTAAGCACATTGTAGCTCTGCAGAACTATCAGTAATAGTAATAATCAAACAGTCTGAATGGGGCCATCTATCTATCTCTGCTATCTCTGAACGGATGATAGAAACTAATGATCAAAGAGAGAACAATGTTTGGCCGTGGATATATTTATGAATGAAAGAGCACCAGTGCTTATGTGTATATGTACAGAAGTGCATGGGGGGGGTTAGAGGGTTAAGAGGGGGGGCTTTTGTAACACACCCCATTATTAGTATCCCATCGTTGGCTGTGAGAGTAAGAAAAAGAGGACAGAGAGCAAACACAAATACACTCATACATACTTACTGATACTCAACATATTACAAAAGTCCAAAGTGCATTGTAGTGATTCAGTACCCTGCTAGATAACAATGTCACACACTCACACACTCACACACACACCCCCCCACACACCCCCGCGGGGGGGGGGGGGGGGGGGGGGGGGGGGGGGGGGGGGGGGGGGGGGGGGGGGG
>JAVQJL010065861.1:0-20457 GCA_036024295.1 Nannoperca obscura | reverse complement strand
TAGAGTATAAAAGTGAATGTAAAAAGTAAAAGAAGACAGATTTCATCACTTTCCATTTTTATATTAATTATTATGTGCCCTGATGCTAGCTCAGCTATGAGTCAGTTAATTGCTCTCCCTCCTGCACAGTCTGACTTGGCTTTAAAAAGTTGCCAAATATCAAAGACCCTTTGACTACAAAGCCTTAAACCTGAACAACCCATGCTGTTCACACTTTTCAGCTTGATTTTCTAAGACCGTAGGCACGGAGTGGCAAGGTTCACATTATAGGATTGCAAAGGCTCAAAACAGAAAAAGAATAAAACACCCCCGCACACAGCTGCAATTAACTCACACTCACCTTGTGTGTGCATGAGTGTCGACACACACGCAAGGGCAGGCAGATCTTACAAGGAATGTGCACAGTGAACAAGTGCATGCATGCCTGCGCACATACTCATACGTGTGTATGCCAAACACACACACAGAGGCAAAACCACAACAGCAGCAAGCTCTCAAGATCCATGTGGATTCTCTTAATCAAAGCAGAATCAAGGAAAATGATTTAATTACAAATGTATGCAGTCAAAACCAATTATCTCAACATTCTTTCTCTTGTATCCCCTCTTGTCACACACTAAACCAGGTGTAAGCCAGGATCGGACAAACTAAATCCTCCACAGTTTGGAAGGAACTCCTGTAGAGTCCCTAAAGGTCCAACAGTAGATTTTAATGCAATTGTGTTGCTTTACAAAACTTTAGGCTGCAGTTCCTAATCAACGTGTGCAAAGTATCATAAACAGGTTTACATTTTAAAATGTTTGCCCCACTGTAGCATGCTATTGTCTTTCTTACCAATGAGAGTTTAATGTATTTGCATATGTCTTTGGCTCTATTGCAGTATGTACAGAAGCGCACTGACATTAGCTTTATCTGACAGGGAGGAGAGGGACAGCTGGACAGCTCCACATCAGGCCAACCAGATCCATCCACAAGAAGAAGTGAGGAAAATCCATCTGCTGAAGATTGTATGATGCAGTTCAAAGCTCTGGAAAAAGCTAGTAAACGGACCTTGAGTTGAGATTGTTTTGTCAATATACTATTTTCAAGGTCAAGAATGAAGTTTCTTTTAGCCAATGAATCTGTTAATTGAGTCGAATTTTGAGTTGTCAAAAATGCCACACAGTCTTGTTTCTCAACCTAAAATGTGAGGACTTGCTGCTTTTCTATGTTTTGAATAATTGTAAACTTAACTGCGGTGGGCCATTTTAACTATTTACTGGAATTTTATTGACCGGAAGATTAAAGGATTAAAAGATTAATCAAGCAACGGAGAAAATAAATGCCAGTCTAATCAATGAGGAAAATAACAGCCACTGAGCTTGCACGTCAACAGATCAATCTTCATTTTAACTGAGCAAACTCCAGGAAAGCATCATAAAAGGCTAATAAGAGGACCTCGAGTTGGGATTTTTTTGTCAAAGGGAGACATTTCATTTCCTCGTGTTATGCACTGCTCTAGTTTAAGGGTCAGGTACATTTATATAGCTTTTTCCCACTTCACGTCTTAATCTAAACATGTTTTTAATCTACATTCGTTATTAGTATTCATGGATTTCATGCAGTTATATGTCAAAAGAGTAGTGCATATCTGTATATTCGTAGCTCCCTCTCTCTGTCTCTTTTAGACACACACACACACACACACACACACACAATGCTGGGTCAGACTGAATATGTTTAATCATTTATGAGTCTCCAGCACTGCTAATGCAAACTGCACACCGATACCCACTTAATAATTAAAGCCTCGTATTGATTGTGGAATTACAATGCTTGTGTTGAGGGACATTAGTCAGTGCTGCTGATGATAATAACACTGCTGATTCCCATCTATAAAACTGGCTTTAATGCAGTGGGTGAATGGAGATCGAGGGGAGAAAATGAAAGGATGCAGGAAGGGATTTGAAAGACCAGCTGAAAGTCAGAGGGATTGAAACAGAGTCTTAAGTAAAACTACAAAATCAAACTATTGAAAAAACAGAGAAGAAAGACGAATGACAGCAAAATAGAATAGCGGATGGTTCGAATAAAAAATCGACATCCAATGACATTAAATTTTTTTAAGGGTTTAAAGTGAATTACAGAAATATAACCAATCCGTCATTTTGAACCTAGTTTAGTTCAAAACTTGCAGACAAACTCCTGCACACTGTTTAACTTGAAAAAATACATTTATTTGCAACGTTTTGGAGCTAACCCTCCATAATCTCGAAATGATGTGTCTGAGTATGTCTGATATGATATAACTATAAGAAAGAATCTAATGCAAGATAAATCTACCTTAATTTGTCATGATAAAAACACAACGCCTTCTTCATCAGGCATTCACAATATCTTGGACGACACTGATCAGATTTTGGCAGAACTTTGGAAAATGTGCTAAACTTTTTACATGTTATTTTCCAGATCTTGGATTACTGTTGGTTCATATTCAAATATCTGGCACTAGACATGTTTTTGGGTATCACTCAATATCAGAAACAATCTCCTTTTCAATGAAACTAATACTTTAAGTTACTATATGACAGTAACGACCTGTTGAGATGGCTGTCCTCTGTCTCCTTTATGTCTCATGGGCTCTACTATTTAAAATCAGTGTATATCTATAAAATTTATGCTTTACTTTCCTCAGTGGAATAGACATGTGCAGAGATATATGCACACATACATCACCCCAATGCATTCTAAACACTTTTGCTTCAGCAAAGGTGCGTAATGCAAACACAATCTGAAATCTTATGTAAACACCTCCTGGAAAGTGAGTAAATGAATTAGAGTTACAAACTCTGTCACACAGTCACAAGCATTTGTCAGCTTCATGAGACATTTGGCAGTCATCACCTTGATATGCAAGTTTTTAAAATAATGCCACACATCTAAAAGATCTCCAACGGGATCAAAATCATCTGTCGCCAAATTTCAGGTGCCCTTTTCAAAAACCTGTAAAATATACCAAACACTGACAAACTCCAAGAAAGAGAAACAACATCAACTCACTAAAAGGAAAATTACTTATATAAAGACTACATAGGGGATTAACAAACATATATTTTGATTGACATATTTACTGAGTATTTAGTCCTGTCCACTATACGTATATGTAAATGGAGGTAATGAGTATGAGAATTTAATGACACCTTGCATTAACAAAACAGTTCTGAAATCTGCTGTCTAAGACAGACAGAGCTGACCTTACTGTTAATAAACAGAGACACATTGAATCTTGTCCAAAGCACTCCTGGTCCAATCACATGATGCATAGTGTTTTTAAATAAGTGATGCGTTTCTGTCTGTATCCAGTCTGACTTTTAAACTTTTTGACATTTTTCCATCTCAGTGCACCTTCTCCAACGAGGCCAGTCTGCTAAGTATTCAGAGAGTGTGTCCGAGTCCAGATGTGTGTGCATGCAAAAATGCATCACATGCATCGCTTGTGCACACGTGGCTCTGGTGTGTAATGTGTGTTTGCATGTGTGTGTGTTGGTAATGCATAGAGAAAGTCAACAGGAGAGAAAGAGATGGAAAGAGACCATGCTTAAGATAAAGTGAATGTGTTTGTACGTCCGTGCATGTGTCTTCCCTAATGAAAACATGGCGTCAACCCAAAGATGTGGTTTCTCTGAAGTTTGATTGCCAGCTCTTACACTGATGCTGCCCTTCTAGAAAGGTTAAATAAAAAATATTCCCAGAGTAAATGTACATAATTTATCATCATCACCTTTATTTAAAGCCTGTGGGTTGACTGTGAGTGCTGCAAGGGCTTGGAGCCAGAGGTAAGAAGGTTTTGGCAAACTATATAAGAAACAAAACATAAAATTGGACCTAATACCCAAAGGTTTGAAATATTTTAGATGACGATATTGTTGTCACATTAACACACAAATGATGAGGTACAATGCACTGATTAATAGATTGAATCCTGATCATTTATTTGACATACACTTTAGATTGGCTCCAATCCCTTGACTTACTCTCATTTTGGCGAATTTGAAAACTGGCTCATACATTTATATATTCAAAGTGAGAAATACATCCATGAGTGGCAAAACTACAAGAGCATTTGTATAGCTTCAGTTGCTAGGTGCCTCAATGATGTTCCCATTGGCAGGTGTTGCATTGGAGTTACGCAGCTCCCATCCACTGTAGCCTTTAGATCACCAATGTGTTTCTTTAACGTGATATGATATGAGCATTATCAAACTCATTAACATTCACATGTTGGGTCACATAAAATGTACTAATCCAACTAAGAAATTTAACAGACAGGCAAAGTTAGCGACTAGCTGATGAACATAGCAGAGCATTCAGCAGCTAAAGAGCCAAATATTTCCCTCAGGAGTTGGTGGAGACCAAAAAGGAGAGTGACTGTTGGACTTACATTCACCCACTGGCCAGAACACAGATCCAAAGGAATGCTAATGTTGCTCCACATCTGCTGAATGTGTAAATAGGCAACTAACAGGCTTCATCATAGCTGAAGCTCAGGCTGATATATCCAGTGCTTCCTCCATCAGGTTTATAATTGCCAAATATGTTTCTCACTTGCTGCCTTGTGTTGCCCTTCTTGGTTCTGACTTTGACCAAAAGGTGGCTCTGTTTTGCTCTTAAACTTTAGAGTGGAAAACCTGAGCAATGAAAAACCACAAAGAGCCATTATCCCTTAACTAC
The DNA here is from genome assembly GCA_036024295.1 of Nannoperca obscura. Lineage (NCBI taxonomy): Eukaryota > Metazoa > Chordata > Actinopteri > Centrarchiformes > Percichthyidae > Nannoperca > Nannoperca obscura. The sequence goes on along the minus strand of JAVQJL010065861.1, from coordinate 15,747 downwards.
AAGCACAAAGCTCCACCTCTCAGCTCTCTGCATGTGACATATTTCACTGCCACTGACAACTTCAATCATTCAAACACGCACATGCACTCTCTTTGTCCATCATCACTCAAGTATAACAAGCAATCAGTCAGCACCACACAGATTATATAAAAATATGAACAAGACAGCAGAGACGTTGAGTGGAATAAGAAAGATCCTGATATTATGACCTGAGAGACATTTGGGGTAGAGGCAGACAGACAGACAGACAAACAGACAGCGTGTGGGTATGAAAGATCAAAACAGAGATAGAAAGACCTATAGCGAGACTGTGAGCGCAACGTTCGGAGTGTGTGAGCGTATGCATGTGGGTGTGCATTTGTTCAGTGGCAACAAAATCAACACAGAACATATTATGAAACCAGTCTGTTTGCCTTGAAGTCAAAAGGAGATGAGTTTATAGATTGTTTTCTACTCTGCCATCTGTCTCCAAAATATAAAAAGTACATGTGCAAGCATGCGTTCCAACACACAGTAGAACATACATTTGTAGAAAGTACTTTGTTTGGCATGTGGTTCAAAAGAAAAGTGCTTAATTCATAAATAAACATCATATGGTACAAATGTATTCTTCTGAGTAATTGCTCAACCAGTCAGCTAAAAAGTTAGGACTCACTGACATCTGCTTCAGTGCAACAGTTGTCAGACTATTTTGGCCAAAAACAAACACAGAACATCTAAGCAGCTGGTCACTTCATCAACATCATAGAAAAAACTGTATATAGTTTATTAGAGGTGTGGCCAATGACGGTCAATTAGTCAATCAGTCCACCACTTTGGTCCAGTCTGAAATGTCTCATCAACTTTATGATGATCCTTCATGACTTTGGTGAACCCCTTTCTATTCCTCTAGTGTCACCAGCAGGTCAAGTTTTCATTCATCCAGTGGAATATCTAAACATCTACTGGATGGACGATGGGCACATTCATGGTTCCCAGATGAACGTCACCATGAGGTTTTTGGTTGTGGGTTTTAGATAAATGTCTGGGCAACTTTTAAATGGATTGCCGTGAAATGTATGCACCTAAGTGCACTTAAGTGATCCTTTGACTACATCATCAGGTCAAAAGTTCAATTTGGCCAGTACTTTGGTTTACGAACAAATGCAAAGCCAATGACATTCTCCTCAGCCTCAGTTGTACTGAGATGGAATGCTAAAGATCTCAAATAAGAAGGTAAACATGGTAAACACCACAACATGATGCATGCATCATCATTGTGGCATTCTAGCTATGCTAACGTTAGCATTTTAGGTAACCAAATCTAGTTCAAATAAGTTGATTTTTAATCAAGGCATTTTTAATTTAGAAGAAGCTTTCTGTAATATCACAACATTGACAGTGATTGGTAGTTATGTGTCTGAAGCTGGTTCAAAGATTTATTGAACAGAAGACATTTTTGAATAATTTATCGTCTGAGCTTTTGATCCAGATATGTTCTGTATCTTGAAGGCAAGGACCAAGCTGCAGTCTGTGGAGTGCTGGATCACTGTCATTGCTTTGGCTGCTTAGACAGCAGATAGTCTGTATCTAGACTCTCGTACCTCTCTCTGAGGTATTTGAGACGTTCTGACCTTTTGGTGGCCACTTAAAACTTTTAGACAAGGAGCTTATTGACTGTCAGCAATGATTTATGTTAGAAAAGACGGAGAGGGAGGAGGGAGGAGCTGAGAGAAGGGGATGAAGGAGCGACAAACATAGACGAGTATCTTTTCTTTTATAGCTACTACAGAGAGGAGGCAAGTGACCATTTATACAGAGCACAGTGAAGTTGCATGTGTTATTTTGCATTCCCGTGTTATTTGGCTTGACTTGAACCATAAACCTTCTGTTCACCAGCACCATGTGACTTTCTTGCCTCTGTCCATGTACAGGTTTCTGTGTAATTTAGTAGTAAGTTCACCAAAGAATGAAAGTGCTTCTCTATGCCCCAGATGTTGTGTCTGTTGCAACATACTGTACATCAGGGCTTTTTCTTAGATGTTTTCTTATAGTTCCAGAATGTAAAAAGCTTTCAGAAAATCTGAAGTGACAATTTTTTTGTTTTATTCACATTATTATGTTGTAGATGGTATACTTCAAGGTCCCATACGTATAGCTTTTATTTTCAACCTTTTTTAATTTTTTTCTTTCTCCTCTTTTAATGCTTTCATGTCCTCATCCTCTCATCCCTCTGTCTCTGTCTTCACTCCAGTGAGGAGATGTCCTAAGCTGATACGAAAGACTGGTATCAGGGCTGGTCTAACAAAGATATTAGCAGGAGTGTTGCAACACTGCAAGTGCAATGCACATATGCAAGTGAAAATAAAAAGTATGAGAGTAAGAAAAATTGCTTGGTTACCCCAGGGATTGACTCTGTCCTGGAAAAATACACAGATTTGAAGCTCCGATGCTAACAAATCTCTTATCTCTCCTCTCCTATTAGCAAGGCTCAATGTTCAGAACATTCAGTTAGCAGCTTTATATTTTAGCCAGCGCTGGCCAGCAATTAAAATGACAAAAATACACTATATTTAAGGATGTGGATCGGGATAGAGGGCAAAAAATATTGTTCGGGTCACCCCTACTCTTGCTAAACCTGCTTTTATAGTCCCTGCATACCCACACAGGTGTTTCACTGACAAAAGAAAGATTAGAGCTGTGCTCAGGCTGAAAGTGAAGCGCTCTTCATTTTCAAGGATATATCACTGGAAAAAGAAGGTTATTTTTCACAGCAAACATTGTCTTGTCATAGTATTTAAAGCCCAGTTGTTACTAATAACATTAACAATGGCTCTCTTCTATTCAGGTGTCCCAGCATGTCGTCAGAGTAAGTCAGCATGGACAATACCAGGACACTGAAACTGAAGTAGCTGAATGGAAGGCAGCCATCCTTTTTAATAATTTTATTATTTATGCCTTTGTATTTCCTACTGAGGCAAGTCAAAATGTCATTTGAGTGTTGTCTGAATTAGGCACAAGTTTCAGCACTCGTCCTTATGGGAAATGAAGAGGAGACTCAGATCAAGTGCAATCTGTACACCCCATGCAATCCTGAGTGCAGGTCTAATCAGGCAACACAAGTGAAAACGCCTGTGTAGGTGAGTGCACAGGGCATCTTTGTATTTTCTTTGTTGGCGCGACTATATTTGGTAATTACCGCCATGGTATAGAAATTTACAAGGTTTACAATGTAATTAGAATTATTCAGAATCTAACACAAAAGACAACAAAGGGTTTAAACATACACACAGCATCCATAAAACTACGCTATACAACTACATTACTATACAACACAAGATGAAGTTATTACAAATAAATCATTAAATATAAATAATTAAACCACATATGTATATAAGTAAGTGTATAAGTATATATATATATATATATATATATATATACATATATATACAAGATATGGTTTGACTATCAAATGTAAAGGTAATGTTTAGAACCAGTGTCTTCTCTCGTGTCTCAGCTCACAGCTGCACTATGTCTCCTTTTTGTCTGTTGCTCTCTTCCACTGTTTCTCTCTTGTCTGACTTACTTGATATTTTCCCCCCATATCTCACTCTCTTTATTTCTCTTTGACTGTCTATCCTGTTCTCTTTCTTTTCTTTCCTTCCCTCTGCCCATTGAGACTGCTCTCCTCCTTCCTGTTTTCTCTGTTCTTGATGGCGATTGTTCTATGCTTGCTTGAACTTTCTCTGAAACTCCCTGCAGGATGGGTGGTGGGTGCACACACACAAACGCGCACTCACGCACACATGCCCACACACACGCACGCGCACACTGTAGGCAAATGCATTTCCACCTATATGTTTCATATGTACATATAGCTACAAAACATGGGCACAGAAACCCATCTCTCATCATACACTCGCAAGCTAACACACACTTTCAGAAGGCAGTATATGAGCACTTTCATGCATACACACACACACACACACACACACACAGCAGTTGTCTTGACATTTCTAATAAATGGCTTACTGGAATTTCCTATGCCAGTTAAAAAGGATTGAAATGCCACTGCAGGCATGATCACAAATCAATAACCCATTCTCAAAGCTGCCATTTTAGTGTGTGTGTGTGTGTGTGCGTGCATTTTTTTAGGGACAACTGGTGACGTTTTGTTCTGCCTCTGCAGTTCCATTTCGCTTTTCATTTATTTCATTTTGTTCCCTTAAATGTCCCTAAACCGTGTTGATAAGATAAGATGAACTTTATTGATCTTCAAGAAAAACTGCAGCTGCAAAGAAAAAGACCAAAACTGTAATATATTAAAGCGTTTTCACTGTGAGGAGATTATTTGCTGCATTGATGTTTTTGCTGCGTTGCCATTTTCTATTTATATATTTGTGAATGTATGCATTGTAGGGCAATGCCATTCATACAAGGTTGGTATTTTATCTAAGTACAGATTAAAGCAAGATACTTGTTGACTTACAGAGAAGCCTGAAAGATCTATAGAAACACCTAAATGTTTTTTAAAGCATAATGTGTTTACTTTCATTGTTTTTTGGAACATCACCTAGCCCACCCTTGTTCTAATCAGTGTTGTTTAAGCTGTAGTGTGTCCTATGGTGTTACCACCTAGTGACAAGATTAAGTGAGTGTGAACTTGAGGATTCCAGAAAGATTAGTAATGATATGGTAGAAGTGTGCAGAGGGACAGGGATTAAGGTGTAAATCTGATCATTTACGATAAATCCACACTGCCTTTGTAATGACTTTCTGGCTTAAAGATATGATCCTCTTAGGATCTACATGCTAAAGCAGTTTGTGGACTAAGAATTTAATTTTTCCTATGATCAATGCTACACTCTAGTAATATCCTCAATTTCCTGCTGGCTGAGTTCAGTGTGTCACTGAACTCCAACATGGCAATGAACACCCTAATTTCCCCTGAGAGCTTTGTGTGCCCCAATAATGGTACATTCTCTTTCTTGGAGGCTAAGTGAAACGTGAATAATTCTGGCAGTATATCACACTTGATGTCAATTGGCTTTGGAAAAGTCATGGGAGGTGATACATGCAATGCAGGTCCAGGACAGATTTATTAGTTCCGCCTCCATAGCAGGGATACCTCTGCTGCTACTCTTGAAATATTTTTAATGGACAGTGTGGGTTTTTTTCAATACTGCATCTACTGTTTTAAAACTCTAAAACCTGGTTGCAGACAACGGTTACCAGGATTTCCAGCTAAATCTTTAAACTCTGAGTACACTTTCAGCTTCATTTGCTTTCGGCTGGATGTCCTGAACAGTGTACACCTGCTACTTGTCCATTAGCATTTAAAAATGATTGATAGCTTCCTTTCCCACTGAGCTCAAGCCACTCTGACCACTGCTAGACTTATATATTGAGAATTGGCCACTTCTCTCTTGCACTTAAAGATACAGTTTAAAATCTGATATGCCACCTCTCACTTAACTTCATGTACTTTACTGCAGCCAGCCAGTGTATAACTCCTGCAGCAGATCATCAATCTCATCACATTTCAGCTATAAGACCGGCTGAAATAGAGCTAAAATGATTAGTGGATTAATAATACAATAAATCCACAATAATAATTTTATAAAAATAAAACCTGATTTATTCTTTGAGTTTGTTTTCAGAGCAAAAATGGAAAACGTTTTCTAGTTCCAGCTCTTCTGACTGTTGGTCAGGGAATATCAAAGACTAGATGGGTTATAATGATCTAATACAAGCAGAATATTCAGTGTATCAAATTAAAATGATTTAATTTTCTGTCAGTCAGACTAATCTTTTCAACTCTAATATTTATGTTTGTTCAAAATGTAATGACAAGAAATTCAATGTACAACAACTCTTGATAGTCCATCTTGTTCAAATCGGTGCAAAATGGATAAGCTGTCTATAAGTCAGGCATATTGATACTAAGAAACAGTTTATGTAGTGTCAGAAAAACAAATTGATTGTGTTTTTGCTAAACAGGCCTTTCCTCCATTATTAAATTGAAATCCTTGTTCTCTCTCCTTTTTTCTTTCCTCCACTCATTTCCCCACATGTTCCGCAGAAAGGCCCGTTTTTTCCTGTACTGTCCAGTTCATTTTTAATTTCTGTGAGCCTGTTTCTTGGCATTTAATTAGACCTGTTTATAGTCATCCCCACACTACGTGTAAGTCTGACACATGGTGCTTATGGAGCTATCATCTGCAGAGCTGCAATTGCATCATTATACTGCAACTAGTTTTCTTCCCACTAAAGTTTCTAGATGTTGGTTGAATGTCAAAGCTGCAAGATGCAAAATGGCTCAGGTGCACAGGTGGTGCAACAGTGATGGGTTTTGGATCTTCCACCAGAGAAAATTGGCATAAACTAGGTACTGGTTCTTTTTGGGTCACCTCAGAGGGATGAACTGGGAGAATGGATGTAACATAATGCAAAAATAACATGGTGAAAAATGTACTTTTTTGTGTGTGTAAGTGGCTCTGGGAGTGAAATCTCAGGAGAAAGAGGACTGAGGAGGAGAGGAAAGAGAATCAAGCGCTAGAAGGTAAGGAAAGAAAGAATTAGCTGTGCCTGACCCCCTTTTCTGCATCAACAACTGCAGACACACGTTGAGTGTGTGACACTTTTTGAATTCATGACCAAATGTTTGGGAAGAGTGATTCACATATTCTACTGATACTTTCCCCACAGCAGTGCACGCTTTAACACACAGCTCACCAAACCAGTTCTGCCCCGTGGTGGAAAAAACAATCATGTCCAACACCTATTCAGAGTTGCCCTGCTCATCTCTTCTGTTCAGCCATCTGTTGGAGAGTTACCTCAGCACAGCAGCATCACCTATTTGCCTCCTTGCAAATCAAACAGACTCCACTGAGGGTGTTTTAGCATTAACACGATCCATCATCAGTGGCTTACATCATTCTTCTGCGTCATCTTCACACAAACTATTCAAAATTTACAAAGAGATTCACCTGACTAATATTGAGTAATGCCCCCTCTGGCACAATGCATGTCATAGTCTAAATATAATAGGTGTGGTTTTTTACTGATCAGTCTTGTTTCATGTGAGATAATTTTAATTTTGGCAAATTTTATTTGGAAAAAGTGATCCAACACCATCAGAGATAACATCAGTCTCTGCTGGTGGTCTTTGAGTGTATGCAGAATATCCCACTGCACTTATAACTAAAGTGCTTTTCCCTAAACTCTACTGTTCATTCACTATGAACATACCTTAAGGCCTTAAAAAATGACCTTAGAAATGTCTCTGAGTCTCGTCTGCATCTTCCTGTCATGAGTGAAGCTGATTTAATCAACTGAGGATCATAGTTTTGACGTGGATTCACAATAGTGAGTCGGTTTCTTTTGGTTTGAAATCTCTCTACTGTGGTCTCAGGAGAAGATGCTCTCGAAACTGCACATACTGTAAACACGCCTCTCTCTCACACTTATACTTGCAACCTCTGTCTGTCTCTCACACTCAAGCACAGCACCACCTAACTGTGAACCAATTACCTCTGAGTGTGCATATGTTAGCTGTCCAGGGCACAGTCTCTGACATGAAGCTGATTGCATAGTCCACTGGCAAACTGCAAAGTCAACCATTTCCCCCTGACTGTGTTTTCAAAAGAAGGTGTGTGAGCACGTGTGACATGTATGTTTAATATTCTATTTACCAATATATTGTGTATTCTGCATGTGCTGGTGTAGATGTTTCTGTATATGTGTTTGTGTATGGCTTAGCCATTTGCATGCTGGCCCATCCTATTGTCCTTATCCTCCTTATAATGCTTGTGCTGAATATATCAGCTGGGAGCCAGAGAGGGAGCAAATCTTCTAAAAACTCAAGGATCGCCTTTCTTCCCAGTAAGAAGTAGTTCTTATTACAGCAGAATATCCATGCTGTCGCCGCAAAACCTACTTTAGCTCCAGTGTTTGTGTTACTTCCATTCAATTCTTACAACGTCCATGTTATCGGCGTTACCCATGTCCTTAGGAACTATAAACCAATTCAAGTCCTAATATACACTTTCAGAAACCTTATTTGCTTTTCTTTTTATTTATTTATCAACTATACCCTTAAAGCTGAGGCCTCTAATAGGCCGGCCGCAGATCCGGGTGTGGACCCGGATGCATCCAGATGCTAAGAGACTCCAACTGCAATTACACTAGGCTACGTAATTATGTGACTGAGGATGTTATTGATGTGGGTCAGCCATGGTTGCTTTAAATATTGCTGCGGCAAGGAATTGTGGGATGGCATTATCTCCTTTCATTCTGTAAAGGATGGTCCAGTGTACCCTAAATGATAAAGGAGACAAGAAAGGAAGCATTGAAGCACCTTTCCTTAGCATTTAGAGCATTCCACCAGCTCTTATTATGGCTGCCACTTAGATACTCCGGGTCATTTCACTCAGGTTAGAAACCTTCCTAAGCAAAAATGACTATTTATCTGCAGCCAATGAGTGAGATACACACAACAGTCGGAGAAATGAGTGAGTCAGAGAGAAGTAATAACACATGGCTTGCTCTAAAATAAGAAAAGTAGACAGCAAAAACTGAGCTTTTAATCATAATATTAGCAGTTCAATAATGAGCAGTTCGAAACCAGCATGTCTCATATCTTCTGACACTGTGGCGGTTTTAAAAGCAGCAGTGTGAAGCACCACCACCAGACAAAGTACAGAGCATCTTCTGAGCAAACATACCCACGCATTATGATGTTTCAGACCTTTGCTTGAGGAAATTTTTTCTAACCTCTTTGAATTTTAATTGAATACCCCTGCCTTAAAGAGACAAAAACCAACAATTAAGTCATTCTGCCAGCAAATATGAAATGAAATTTGAGACAGAAATGCAGAGCAAATTAATGGATTCTTTTCAACAAGTGACACTTTATAACCAACATATTACAAAGGATGTCCCTATCTGTCATATTCATCTTTGTTTTTCTTTCAGTCAATGACGCATGCACTTTTGATGGACGTCAGCAATAAACTAAAGTGACTCTTCTTGAAAACAACTTATTGTACCAACAGGCTCCAGTGAGAAAAATGCAAAGCATCCAATTTTTCATATTAACTGTTTGTTACTCCAACAAAGACACTACACTTTCCACTGATGCTAAAACAAGTTAAAGTGACAGCACTGACACCATTTGATAAGACTCTTAATTGTTCTGTAATCGAAGTCCTTGAAAAGCTTTCCAGGTCATGTGGCGTGGAAAGTAACAAATTCATTGTGGTCCAATTCTTGACACTAAATCTAGCACTATGGATTTCTTTTTATTGTGTTAACACAACATGGTACGTTTCCACATTTTAACACGATGATATGATGAAATCAATCACACCAGCAGTTCATGACGACAAGCATAGGGAGTCATATTTTAAATGAGGTAAAAATCGACTGCTGAACCAGTAGTGCTGTTTTTAACTATGAAAATCAATCAGAGACTTCAAATTTGCTTTTGATAGATAACCAATAATGGCAATTGTGTTTATTAATAAACAACTATCAAACCTTGAAGAATTTTGTTGTTTCAAACAATTGCTATTACAGCCTGGCTCAAGGTTGTAGCAAGGTAGGGAGTCACAGACACAAAAACAGTTAGTTTACCAATTTAGTTTATTGATCCAGATTTAAATCTAAATGGAAATGAGGAAGTGTAAGGTATCAGTGGTGTCACGCATGTGTGGATGAGTGTTTGATGTTTGTACGGTGTTGTATAAAGAGGTGCAAAAACCCTTAACACATACTTAGACCGTCCCTGGTACAAAGCTGCAATGAGCTGAGCAGCTACAGCTCTCTCGTGCAAGCAAGTGAGTCAAGTGAGACAAGGCACACTGTCTCGACAGGAGCAGTCTGTTAAAAGCACTTGGCTCCTCCTCCAACTCTCAGGTGCCCATACTTCCTCCTGATGAACCACCCCAGCTGTTCGTCATTAGAGTTAGGATCAGGCCACGGGCATCCAGAGGGGTGGGTCGTCACAGGCAGCGTACTAATATCTGTGTTGTAACATCCTTAAACTCTTCAGACAAGAGACTTTTCAGCTAGCCACTGCATTCACAGTGTTGCATACTGTAAAGTATTAATGTGATAAAATGTTCATTGACTGATTATTATCTCAAGCACTTTTGGAAGTGAATGGAGACCAGTCACTGTTTTGAAGGCAGGACATCAATCTTAAGAAATAAAAATGAATTGAAAAAAAGGATAGCTCACTGGCAGTCATTTCATCTAGACAGTGGTTCACAACAAGTGGTCCTTCATTTGCTTAGTTCATTGTGCTGCCGGAGACTTTGCATGTACTCAGCAGGAAAGCTCTGCAGGGTGAGTTTAGTGCAGCTGGAATTGAAACGGTTAAACCTGATTCACGGTATAATGTGATTTTCCTTTTCTTTCTAAGATAATGCCTGAAAACCACACTCTCATTGTTACTCCGATGGATTCATTGAATCACTTTATGCCAATCCCACTGTCTCTGCCAGCCAGTCAACCAAGCGGTGCCAGTCCCTCTGTGTCAGTGCTGGCTCAGCATACAAGATCCCTGAATGTAGAGTCTGTGTGTGTGTGTGTGTGTGTGTGTGTGTGTGTGTGTGTGTGTGTGTGTGTGTGTGTGTGCAGATGAGTGTCCTGTTCCTATTTACATTCATATGCACACGTTTTTGTGTCTGTGTTTGTATACATGTGTGAGTGCGTGCCACCTCATCCTGTTATCCTGAGGTTTCCCATTTGTCTTTGCATGTGTGGCTGCAGATGTTTGCACGAGTACGACTCCATGCCTTTTTTTTTAATTGGGTGGAATTGTCGTTTGGTCAGTAAGTCAGCCTGTCGGTCCATCTGTCCAACACAATCAGTCCGAATATCTCAACAGCTGGATTTTCATAGAATGTACAAATGACCTAATGACATGGGTGACATTTTATCTCATGCTACCAACAAGTCAACGTTTGATTGATCAGCACTTCAGTTTATTCACACTTTGTTCAAACACCCAAAACATAACTAACCAAATTCCCATTAAATCTGCTGGCTTTTCATTTTGGCTGTTCATTGTTTGTGGTTGCCCCCTTGACCCTTTCCATTAGCATGATGCTAGGCTGAAATACACAGCTGTACATAACCCATTCTTTGAAAACCCCCATGCTCCCCAAAAGATGCATCCTTTGGATTTTAATGACACAATGACCTCTCTTCTGGCACCAACAGCAGAGTAAACAGTCAGATTTTTACACATCATATCTAATATTCTAAAAGGCAGATAACTTCATGCCCCCATAGACCATTTTAATATTGATGACCCTGTGACCTTACCACTAGCCATTGTTAAACCATAATTTACACTTGTATCAAAGACAGTATGTGGGATACAAAATTGATACAGCAATATTTATCTCTTGATACATTATTACCATACTTGTCTTGATACTGATTTAATGCTGTAACCTCAGTTTACCCAGAATATCTGAAGTAGAAAATGGTTCACTTCTCCATTGGGCACTGGAGGCTGGCTCCATTGCTGCCTTAAGGAGCAATTAAAGCAGAAAGAAATGTTTTAGGAGCCTCTTTAATTGATTGACAGGTGTCTTATCTTATCACATGCTGACATGGTAATTGTTGCTCATCTTTCCGCTTTAACCAAGAATTTAGATAGTAGCAAGCAATAAAACTATGTCCAATTTTCAAAACGAAGATGAAGAAGCCCCAAATGCACAGAAGAAACTACAGCTTCCATGAAAAAACATCATGGGTACATTCATCATAACTTGTCCATATCCATAAAACTCACTTAAGCTCACTTAGTATAATCTCTGTTGTCTAAAACCTTGTCTGTCTGTGCTAACCGCTAAAATAGCTCAAATCGACTGATAACAGCTAAAGTAAAAGCTTGGTATGTCAAGCAGGGATGTGTCCAGGGTGTGGCCCCTGAAATCTGATTGGCCACCACTGGTGCCACTCCATTATGCTAAACTATGATTGGCCATCTATCCGGTCTGAGGCCTATGTATTTTGCTGTTGTGCACAATTTTGTCAATACAATATACACTTTTGGGGCACTTTATACTTTGACTGTATTTGTTATGTTTTTTTGTTGTATCTAGCCTCTTTTCAGGAGTACAATTTCTTTTTGAGGATTTGTATGGTGCCACTCTGTTGTGTTGTGATTGGTCTGCCCAGTGGTCTTTTAAATAAAACATTGAAACACAGGAATGTAAGAAACTGTAAGATACTGACATGTTAGTAATTAAAGTGGAGGTGGAAAACATTAATGAATGTGATTCCAATGTGTGCGTGTGTGTCTGTGTGCATGCACATTCACATACTTCAAGGCAATATTGGCAATAGCAACAATTATTTGTATGAAAATGTTTCTTTAATTATACTCGCAATGTCACATGAATTACATTAGAGCTTCAATTGTGCAGCACAGCAAACAAAAATTGTTTCCCGTTTTGTGTTATTGTACAGTTGTCTTTACCGACCCCTCCGTCTCTTCCTCTTTGTCTTTGTCAACAGAGGTTACAGTTTGAAAGGCCTCTTTGTCTACATGTCAAAAACTTCTCTACACTATGTATCTGTTTTTTCCCCCTGCTTTTTCTTTCCCCGTCTCTTCTTCTCTCTCTCGCTGTGTTTCTATTATCCAATGAGGGAAACAGCGCTGATGTCTCCTGCTCCATCACTCTTCGTCCGTCTGTCTGTCTTTGTGTGCTGCTCCACATCTTTTACCGATGTCAAAAATAGACCTGTTCACTCCTGTTCCCTCCTGCTCTTTTCTTCCTTCTTTTTGCCCCCTCTCGCCTCTCTCTTCCTCTCTCTCCAACTTTCGTAGATGTCAGAAAGACATTTATGTGCTCTGAATGGGGAGTAGGGGTGCTGTTTGGATGTTTTGAAGCAGAACTGTCTGTCTAACTGTCTGAATACAGACTGAGAGCTATTGATTTCTGGTTTACGATGGGATCAGAAACTAATCTGTATGGCACGCGCGCACACAAATGCAAACATATACATACACACTTCTGTACAAGGATCACATGCACATGCTCACACTCAGTGACAAATGTTTCCCCCTCATTACAGTAAGTCTGTGTGAAAGAATTCACTTTAGGTCACAAGAGCAGTAAAACGTAAAAAGTTCATCTTTCTTCTAGGAGGGATCTGTCCATCTGTTCAAAATACCTCTGTTATCTCTCTCTCTCTCTCTCTGACACAAACAGAATTTATGAACACACAATCATCTATGCACAGCACACACACAAAACCAAAACCAAGATGATCGGATGAATTGTCTTATCATTTTCCAAGCAAAGTGATTTGGGAGGCTCCCAGGCTGAGTCGCTCGTTGCCTGACAGTCCCAATAACACAGCTCCTCTTTTATTAATTCCCCCCTCTCTCCTCTACCCACCCCTCCTTTTATTTATTCAGTTCATCTGTCTATTCTGCCTTCTGTCATGTGGATTTGCGCAGAAACTCACATAGAGGATTGGAGCAATCTAAACTAAATCAAACCCAGATTGTCATCTTAAACAGACTTGTTCGTCTGACCCCAAACTTTTCCAGGAGACTATGATCATGATTAGTTTTTAAACTGTAATTGATGGTTGATGTAATAACACATTTTGGCAAGTAATAGATTGATAGGGTCACAGTGAACTTTTGAAAGAAAAGGATTGATTGTGATTGTGGTGCTCTATGGGATGGTCCAATATCTGAAAAGAAAGCAGAGAACATGGTAATAATAGGGAATAAGAGGTATGTCTAAGTGTTGCATCTTCTGTCATGATGATTTGTGATGAAATTTGGATGAAATTGTGTCCCAAATGGAGTGTTTCCTCAACTTAAAGAGAGTTATCTGTCTGACCCTAAGGCTGCTGCTGCTGTCAGAGACGGAAATGTTTTCCTTCAAGTCTTAACTTTTCTGCTCTGGCAGGCCTCAAAAACTGGGCCAGCATCCATAGTTAGGTCACTAGCTGATTTAAATGGGTTACTAAATTATTCTGGAGATATTGGTGTCAGACAAATTTATTTATAAAGCCCCTTTTCATAAACAGGCTTGTCACAAAGTTCTTTGCAGAGAACAAAGGATTATAAATGCAGGTAAGACGAGGAGACAAAACAAGACAGATAGGACAAGAAATAGAACAAAACACACAGAAAAAGAGATGGCAGGATATTGTTGGCAGGTATTAGTTTGCATAGTGACGTATGAAGTAAGTGTCTGTTTTCGTCTTCTTTCCAACTCCAGCCCACATAAGGTATATTATACACAATCGTAGTGGGAAAGTGATATGAGCCAACAGCCAATAAATGTAAGTAAATTTGGACTGCAGCTGCTAAACTTCATCTACTTCTACCATCCACTTTGGCAGGTATCCAAACCAGCATATGGAGGTTCCCTTAAAGCATAAAATTAGTTTGGCTGCTAGAATAATGGAAGTCACTGATGAATTCTGGATTGTACAAACCACCGTGGACAAAATCCAAAAGGAGATTTGTTTTCTGCTTGGAATATAATCGAATAAGACAGGGAGTTTATATAGTTGCAGGAATAGACACAGGACATACATGCTGGTAGATTAGTTTCCATAGTTACAGATGAAAAATGTGCCAAAACACTTGTGTTCCATAAAGGAAAAAGTTTAAATGGAGTGTGTTACTCTGAAAACATAAAAACAATGAAGTGGTGACTCTGAAAGTTTTGGAGAAGCTTGAATGAAGCAATAGCCAGCAGCCAGTTAGCTTAGCAAAAAGACTGGAAACAGGGTGAAACAGCTAATCTGGTTCTGTCCAAAACTAACAAAATGTACTACTCCACCTCCTCTTGGATCTGTTTTCAGGATTCAGAAATCTGGCCAAAAACAAGTTATTTCAGAGAGACTGTGTATTCGTATTGGCTAAGCTACAAGAGCAGATGCGTGTACATGCACCTTCAGAAGGTGAAAGCATGATTCAATGGCGAAAAATCCTTCAACTTGTGATACATTTCCAATACCTCCCTTGCCTGCAGCAGTGTATAGTACAAAACAACACGTCCCGAATCCACACAGCTCATTTTGTTAGATGCCATGGCGCTTGTAACAACTAAAGAGGCATGATGACAAATAGTGGGGAATAACTTTTGAAAGGGGACAGTGGCGTGTGTGTGCAGTGTACTAACCTCTCACCCCACTGCTGGACGGTGTTGCAGCTGCCTCTGAAGCCTGGGGCGCTCTGCTCTGTGGCGTAAATGCTGGAGGGGCATCTTGAGAAGACAAGTCGCGGCGGGAGGGACTGGGCGAGCCCTACTAGGTGAATGGTTTCACAGGGCAACCGACTATCTGCAGCCGGTCGAAGTTGTGGGGTTGGTGGGAGGGCTTGCACAGGGAGTTGCACAGATTTTGCATACCCCATCTTTACATCTTGTTGGTTTAATCCATACAACACAACAAGTTGTAGTTTTACAAGGCATTATGTGTCTCTGGTTGCCAGGCAACGTCAGAGTGATGACAAGATTCTGGGGGAGTCCATCATAGCCAATGGAGATAATCACTGTGCTCGCCGCCCAAACAAGAAACTGTTCCAGTTCCAGTCCAATCCACTAATAATAGGATTCTTTTTTACCTCTGGACAAAGCCAGGCTAGCTGTTTCCCTCTTTACCCAGACTTTATGCTAGCCGTAGCTTCATATTTATCAGGCAGACTTGAGAGAGGCATCAATCTCATCTAACTCTTGGCTTCTTTTTTTTGTTGGGGGGGGGGGGGGGGGGGGG
>JAVQJL010065859.1:0-26057 GCA_036024295.1 Nannoperca obscura | reverse complement strand
CCCCCCCCCCCCCCTATGGGAAAAATGTCTTCACATGGCAATAATTAAGACTATTCAAATGTTTACTCTAACATCTATTTGTGTGAGCATGTGCATCAGCCAACTCCAGCCCTTAGTATTCATCCATAGAAAATGGCAAGTCAGCGTAACACAGTACCAAACATTAGCAGAGACAGATCGTCCTGATGATGGACTCGTCGACTGTTAGTTGACTCTGTCTCGTCGGCCAGGTGGCTCACACTGCGAGTGGTGAAACTACTTTTATAGTCAGCTGTGCGGAGCTTTTAAGGGTCTCTCTGCTCGTTATTTTGGTTTGACAACAATGTAGCCTGTTTAATCTCAAAGTGTTTCAAAGTGAAAATGTTTCTTTACAAGTCAAGCAAGTATTAGTAGCAAATAAAAGTAAGACGCCACTGGAACGTAAGACTTCTGCAGCCACACCAGTACAATGGAGGTGAATGGGATTTTATTTGTGGCATTAAAAACTTAATGTAGCGAGTTTAGTCAGCTAGTGAGGAGAACTGCACCTGAGGTAGTGCTGTTTTTACTGTTTATTATTATTATTATTTGATTCTATTATATATTTACTTTGTGTAGTATTTCATTATTTTATTTTTATTGACAGGCTATTTTTATTGCTTTTGTATCTTTTATACTTTTTTGGTTGTTTTGGTGTGAATTAGTCTCTAAATCAAATCTTTTCTTCTTTTTTTCCTATTTTTTTATGTTTTGTTAGCCGCTTTGAATTGCATTTGATGTGTCGAAAAGGTTTCTATATGAATACATTTTGATTGACTATTTGAACTGCAAGTCCATGTTTTACTGTAATAAAACGCTGGGTTCAGCAGCAGCAGAGAATTACAGTCATTATTTACATTTCAGCAAAGCTGCGCTAACCACTAGCCAACGCTGCTACAGTACATTACAAAAAGTCTACATTTACTGAAGAGCCAAGAAACACTCTCTTTTTGACCAATAACATTTAAGTAGACAGTAGTTCAAATAAAAACAACCCACGACAAGGTCTGTGGATTGTCCAGAGCAATGGGGATAGTTTATATGAAGACAATCTTCTTTTACATACATTTTTCATTATTTTAGCTCCTCAAGTGAAATTTGTTTCACCTCCATCCTATTGGAGTAGAAGCAGAAATCTTCTTCAGTCTCAATCTGCTAAATAACTAGTAACTACAGGCATCAGATGAATGATATCAAGTAAAAAGTACAATATTTTGCTCGGAAACGTAGCTGAAGAAATCAAGAACAGTACAGTTACCTCAAAAATGTCTCTCTGCCTGACATGACCTCACACACACACACACATAACATGAGCACATCAGGCGTATGTGCAACCAACAAATCTCAATTATAAAAAGGGAACAGTGACGCAAAGCACTTCATAACCCAAAATGGATGGGCACACACACATACACACACACACACCAGTAAAGTTGTCTGAGTGTTGTTTGGCAGGGTGGGTGGGTGGGAGATTCATGATTTTTAATATGCAGAGCAACTGCAAAGTGGAAAACCAGACACTCTCGCATGCACACACACACACACACACTAGCACACCTACAGTGAGACATCAGTTTCAGAGCTCCACATTCACACACATACACACAAACTATAAAGATGTTTTTCTATTCGTATGGTGACAGACAGCAACTAACACACAACAGATCGCTCCCAGCAGAGAACACACAGCCCTCACATCATTAACACCTCCTGCTGCGTACCGCTGGGCTTCAAGTGTCTGGGGACACAAAGCCAAGAGAGGGAAGGAACAAGAGATGAACACTTAGGACACGGACAGAAAGGTGCTATAAATGTGCGTATTTATGTTGTGTGTGCGTGTGTGTGTGTGTGTTTGCTCTCTATCTCCCAAATGCCTCGACTCATCTGCTAATTAGTCAGGAGCAATTAAGTACGCTTAAACTAACCGCACACAGAGGCCAACCACACATCCAGGTAAACAAATACTCACAAATAGAGTGAATGACTCACTTTAATCGTATCAGTTAATAAAAGAAAAAAAAGAGGATTCTTCAAATAGAAACAGAAGAAAGGAATAATTGGCTGTGAAGAGAAACAGAAAGGCAGGCAGAGAGGATGAAAAGAGTAATAAGGAATAAAGAAAAAAGGAGGAGAAAGAGATAATCATAAGTCCCAATGGACAGATTGAAGCAGAGTGGATTCTATCACATGCTATCTCTCATTTATATGCTAATTCACACTATTAACAGTGAGAGAGAGAGAGAGAAACAGATAGAGAGAGTCTAATGAACACCTACTGATTGCTGTGTGTTCATTAGTTAGTTTGTGTTTTCAACAGAAATGTTGTAGCGAGCAAACCAGCCAGCTGCTGCCTTTCCGAGAGACAAACTGTGTCTCACATTGTCTTGAGGAACTCGTAAGTGCGAGTAACAACAATGTGGAGAGCGGATGTTTGAAATGAAATGAAAATATATATAAACGAAAGCCAGAAAGAGAGATGTTATCAATGTAATTCAATTTGGATTAACGCTGCAAATCATCTCCTTTCATCCGTCCTCCCTCCCTTTCCCCTCCTTCACTTTTGTTCCTTTATGATACTGATAGCCACTTGAGTGCTTCTCTCATTTTCTGCTTTAAGCTCTTGCTGCTGCTGCTGCTGCTGCTGATCTTAATTCAGCTCAATTAACAATAAATCTGAGCTCACATGTGCGCACATACACGCAGTGTCAATGTACTTCACTGACCTTTAAATACACAAGAGGTAGATAGTGATGTTTTGTTCTCGAACGATCCGATTCTTTTCAACAAGGCCTTCTTTTTATTATTGTGCCCTAAATCCACACCCTGTTTTACGAGAACAGCGAGAAGCAGCCAGTCACAGTGCTGCATGAATTACAATCAAGGCAAGGCAACTTTATTGACATAACACTTTCCATACAGAGGGTAAATTCAAAGCAGTTAAATAACTGACAGAGCAGAGGGATGTGGCGTCACCTTGTGTAATGTTTACAATACAGATGATTGACATTAGGTCCGGATATACGAGTCATTTAGTGCTGCTGAACATGAGAAATTAAATGATATTGGGGGGATGTCAAAGTTGATCCAGATCTTACTCTATCATTATCCGAGTGATTATTTCACAGATAAACCTACAAACCCCCGCCCCCTGAAAAAAAAGAAAGGTGAGCCATTCTTTAGTTCTCGGAAAGGAGCCATAAGATCCGTAATTCCCATCACTAGAGGTAAGAGATCATGTTAAAGTGCCACAATGAACAAATGCAGGTACTGGAGAAATTTGTTTTTATGTTTGGTAATTTTTTGTTATTTAATTTTTTTAATTGATACAAAATTGTTTTAATTCACTTTTTGGATACTTTTTTTTACATGAACATGTGGTTTTGGCTTTCACTTGAATAAAATAAAAATATAGAATAAAATATTTTGAATTGACGTGAATAATTGTCTGTTATGTCCCAGTACTTTTAAAAGTAAAGTACACGTTAATTTAAGACATATTAAACTCATTTCATATTTTTCTCCTAAGTTGAACATAATTTCAAATAAAGGGAAAATTCCCATGTAGACGTTTTAAGGTCGATATCTGAAAAGTACATTGTTTCTCATGACTCTTCATAAGGTTTAAAGACATTTGAGCTATGAATGTTATGCTTTTCTTGATGTAATAAAGGAAACATTTTAAAGGCCCTGAATTGAAAACCATATTTTCTCAATCAGCTTTTTACTGTGAGCGATCGGGTCGTACATTAACCCAAAACGTCTGCCAAAGTAGGAACAGTTTTGGTTATTTCCTCTGAGGGATTTCTTTACTTGTGTTTTTGTGCTCTTTCACTGGTTTGCAGTGAGCGGGGCTTAGTTGGGAAAAGGTGATGTATTTCTCTGTGTACCAATCAGGATTTTAATAAAACTCTGACGACAGGTGTGGGGGTGTCTGCTTATGTCTGTCAATTAAATCTGATCAAAACACACGTGCAGCCCTGAAGAAGTTTTGAAGTGTTAAACTCTTAGCAGTTTTTTATTTTATACTTTATTATTCTGTATTTACTCATGAATATTTAGTGTTATAAGGAAACACTTAAGACTCTAAACCAGCTTTTCAGTTGCTTTAACATCGACAACGTTTGCATGCACAATATATTCTGGGTTTTGCCCTTATTGTGAAAAAGACAATATTCCTACTAAACTGTTTACATGGCTAATGAAAATGAATATTCCACTAATATTCCTGTTTACATGCAACAGTGCATATGATGCCCTAACATTACATTACATTTAGTCATTTTAGCAAGACGCTTTTATCTAAATCGACTTCCAAATCAGGAGCAACTTGGGGTTCAGTGTCTTGCTCAAGGACACGTCGACACATGGACAGGAGGAGCCGGGGATCGAACCGCCGGCCCTACAATTGATTAGCCGTCCCTAACATGTCCTTTATCACGTCAAAATATGGAAAAGTGGAATGGCGGGAGGAGCCACTTGAGCCATTTTGCTGCTTTGCTTCAAAATAGGATTTTTAACACCCCTCTTTCATTCATTCAACCACCTTCTTGTAAAGGTCATCATTGCGATATTTGCGGATGTCTATAAACCTAATGATATCCAAGTCCTTCATAATGTTTAAAAATGTGATTCTCCTTTCCACCAGAAATGTGGGCTTTTCTTTTGTGCATGCTTCTCAACCTGAGCCTTGCAAAGTCTTGTAAACAACCCATCTTGGTTACATCGCACAGAGCTGCCATGTGTCACGAACTGCAATAAAAACGCCAATTAAGACACATATTCTGAATGCACTGAATGCGCTATGTCCAGAGAATGCTCCTAAAACAAAAATAACATCAGCATATGCCACATGTCTTACTCTGAAAATTCTGCATTCGGAATGGAATTTTGAATATCCAAATGGAATATATTGTTTACATTCCCAAACTGAGCATATTTTCATATTTGGAATAATAGTGGACAATTAGTGTGCATGTAAATGTAGTCCATTATAGGCCATTAGAAGTGAAGTCACAATGTTTTGGACTCTAAAACTAAGAAGATGAGAATGGTGGACAGGTATTCAGGTAATAAACTCACATACATGCACATGTGGTTTTCAGAGATTTAATTTCACTTGTGCTCGCTTCTTCTAAAACGTCTGATTTTATAAGTTTCCCTTAAAATTCTTATACAACACAATTTTTCACTATAATTTTTTCAACATAAATAACACGGAACATAAATACAAGCTTCATAAAAAGACAAAAAGAAAAGTCAGAGCTTTTCATCACCTGTTTTAGGGATCATTCTCTTCTGTTTTAAAGCAAATCATTTAATAGAACTACATTTGATCTTTAAGTATCCACCTTGATAAATGGTGTTTGTGATTCATTGAGCACATATCCTCTCTGTCTTTTACATTACTCATTCAGAGAAACACAAGTATCCATCCATGGAGGAGCTTAATCTGTCTGCACACAATATTCACACACACACACACACACACACTGATCATTACCCTCCCGCCTTGTCACAGACACTTAGAGAAACACAAAGAGGGAGACCTGAACCAAAATCCTGAGATGATTTTCCCGCCTGTCACCACCACTAATGTGTGTGTGTGTGTGTGTGTGTGTGTGTGTGTGTGTGTGTGTGTGTGTGTTTTTGTGCAAGTAGAGACCACATGCAAAGGGTTTTCACGGGCGACATCCAGAGGTTCTTGAGGGGGTCTCTGGGCTGTGATCGCTTTTCCAGCGCTGTCATCACAAAGACACACTTATACTCAAACACATGGAGGCCCAGACACTCCAAAAAAATAATAACAAAAACAAATCAGAAAGCAGCCGTTCAATCCAAACCGCTTTGTTCCACCTTGTGTGTTTGCACGCAGCGGTGCATCATACCAACAACAAAAATCACTTTGCTATGTATTCCACACATCAGCCCCCTCCTCCTTCATGCAAAGATCTGTGTTCACTAATATCTGTCATCACTTTTACACCTTATTCTCACAGTTTTGCCTAAGCAAAGCATATTGTGCTGCAAAGAATCTTATCCAAGCACTGAGTAAATACCTACAGATGAGGCTTTTTTTTATGAAGCAGCCCACAAAACAAAGTTACAGCGCTTTGAACTTCCTCATGTGGTCCATTTTATGACCTCTCACTGGGTTACAAGAACGTCGTGAAATCCATCAAAACACAGTGAGGGTGAGGAAGTCTCACTCTCATAGGGCAAATCATTTGACAGCAACTGAAACACAGACTCTGATCTTATAATCATGTAATGTCAAATTACTGTCTTTCTGTCTGTGTGTCTGTCTATCTGTCTGTCTGTCTGTATGTGTGTCTGTCTGTATATGTGTCTGTCTGTCTGTGTGTCTGTCTGTCTGTGTGTCTGTCTGTGTGTCTGTGTGTCTGTCTGTCTGTCTGTCTGTGTGTCTGTCTATCTGTCTGTATGTGTGTCTGTCTGTCTGTGTGTCTGTCTGTGTGTCTGTCTGTCTGTCTGTGTGTCTGTCTAGGCACTTAGGAGGAATATCTACAATATTAAATGTAACATTTCAAGAGGTTTTTACTGTATTCTTTACAAGAAATTAAAATGTTTCCTTCGGGAGAATAAAGAAATACAAGTATATTTTTTCTACACTACGTGGCAATGTGGGCATCCAAACATTACACCCATGTCTGATTGTTCAACATATAATTCCAAAACCCTGGGCACTAACATGCTCCTATAACAGCCTCTGGTTTCTGGTTTCACTCTTTCCACATGATGTTGGAAAGTACCTGCAGGGATTTGCAGCCACAAGAGCATCATCGAGGTCCAACACTGATGTTGGGTGATGAGACCTGGCTTACAGTCGCTGTTGCAGTTCAACCCAAATGGGGTTGAGTTCAGGGTTATGTGCAGGCCAGTCAAGTTGTCCCACACCAAACTGAGGAAATCATTTTATCACAGCCTTCACTTTGTGCATGGAGGGCATTGTCCTATAAGTGTTGCCACAAAGTTGAATGCACAAAAACATTGTATGCACATCACAATTTCCTGGTAACTGGAACCAAGAGTCTGAGCTCAGTCTACAAGAAACAGCCCCTGACCAAAACCAAGCAAAAGCATGCAAGCAGAGGTTTCGTTGTTAAGTATGTGTATGTGAAAGGTGTCACTCATGGTGACTAACCAACAGAATTATGACCTGCACACTTAAACATGTTATTGATCTAAAACTAAACAATGTGACTGTATTGTGATGAAACACATCAATGCTGGTGTTAATATGGACATTTCTTAACTTTCATGGTTTGAAAATCAACACGCTATCTACTGTTTTAAATCAGCCCTGAACCTGCGAGGCCAATGCTGACATGAAGTTAACCGCTTGGGACCTGTCCACGTCATGACATTTATATAAAAAAAGACTCTAATCAGAGTCAGTCAGTCTGCCCCGTGTCCCCTGACCCCCCAACCTCTTCACTTGTTGTCCCCTCCCTTGTTGTTGAAGAGAGAGAAGGGTTTAGCAGAATTTGAGCTTCATTGTTTGGTCTTAAGTTTACTGTTCCAGTTCACTGTCATCCTCAACTCCTCTCCAGCAGCAGGCGGATGATGAAAAACCTCTGACAAACCCACGTATACAAGAAAGCCAGTAGACACAGTTAGCGACGTGCTGGTAAACATGGTGGCTGCAAAAGAGACGGATGTTTCCCTCAGGAGTCGGTGGAGACCAAAACAGAGCTAAAAGGAGAATAAACACTAGACATGTACCAGATGGACACAAAAAACGACTACAAATGAATTTTAATGTTGCTCCTTGTCTGCTGGATGTGTAAATAAGCAACTTGTTAACAAATTTTGTCAACTTTATTAGGTGATAATTTGCAGCTTGCTGGATTCGCAGATCCCAAGTGGAAAATAAAATGAAAGCGAGTTTATTGTCATACCAGGAAGAAGAAACTATTAGACAACTATAGTAATAAATAAAAAGATGAAGTGAACTTACCTTGAGTTGACTTGAAGACCGCATAAAATCTGCGATGAGTGTGTGAGAAAGACCAAGCTAAATGGTGTCTGAAGTATGAAGTGTGTCAAATTACAAACACAGCTTCCTTTATAACCTTAAAAGAGTGAGAAAAAAAACATAAAGGCGTGTGAAACAACAATAGCAACATGTTGAGTGTATGCTAATGTGTGGTTATACTATTTTAACATGGATTAAACAGATATGAGCTGTGAATGGTACAATCACATTATGTCAGGTCAGATTCGAGCCTCGCTGAAACTCACTAAACTGTTTAAAAATCTGTGTGAAGAATATGTAAGGGCCCACTGTGTTATGTAAATCAACCACCTCAAAGGTTTATTTACAGTCCGTACTGAAACCCCAGTCTCCCACATTATAAATGTGCCTCATTGAGTCAACTTAAAGGCACATTTTCACCCCAAAGATAAACATGTTCTGAAGTTCAGCGGAGACATGATTGATTCAGACACACAGCGGTGCAGTGATGGAACATTTTATCATGGTTTTAGGAAGGAATCAACAAACACTTTCACACATAACAACAGGAACAGATGTTGCCTTTAGAGAAGAAAAGATTACACAGTTTTGTATTTTCACACCAAAAGATATTTAAAAAACAACAACTTGGAGCTAAAAGTCAATTTCCTTGCTCTTTTCTTCTTTTATTGCATTACTTCTCTTTTCTTTGTTGTGTTTATATGTGAATGTGTTTGTTTGACCTCGACATCACAAGTGTTGTATTTATGTGCTAGATTAACAGCTGTTATTACCGACTGCAGTCTTTTGCATTCTCCCCCTGTAGCTTTTATAGGTAAAACGATACAAGATGGTAGACTGCTCAGTTTTTGATCAAAACTCTTAATGTTCCACTTGAAATGTTCCATGTGAACTTGTACATGCTGAGGTCCGGAGGAAGCTAGAAAACAGAAAGGAAAAGGATTCCGCTAAAATACTGTATTTTCTCTGTGTCTTGAAATCTCAAAAGTGTAAAAGAATTACATATAATATATTTTGTTCTGCGCTGTAGTACTGATGTACAATGCCTTCATTAGTAAGGTGAAGGGTTATGGTGATTTTAGGGACTGTACACTGTTGAAACATACAACTCACAAACAGTATAAGGACAAATATAGTAAGAAGACAGGCTGTTCTTGTCTTTTTGAACTTGTTTCTATATTGTAATAACTAAATATGTACGTAATCACATTTGTTAGTGTTATTTTTGAGAAACCAAACAAGGGTACAAGGTGCCGTATGCTGTACACATTGTTTTTGAAGATGTATTTGTAGAGCAGATAACAAAGCAGCCTCTGCAGAAGAAAAAAGACTGTTAAAGATTGTTACAACTGTTAATGTCAATCAAATTGTGTGTTTCATTTAGGGTTTTGGTGTCATGCCCAGGTCTGACAAGAGAAAAAGGAATATATGGGACATGTGTTATGTAATTGTTAATAACTGACTAGGTTGGAGGTGGCGGAGAGTGAGGCTTGCAGCTACAAGAAGAATCTGAAGCTATAAACTTAAATTTCTTTAAGAATATAATTGAATAAATAAAATAATAAATCCTTTCATTCTACATCTGGGTCAGACCTTTAGTGTATTTGTCAGCTCAACAGACACTGAGAGGATTCACACTGGGAGCTCCAGTGGAAGTCTCATGCTGCCTCCTTGTGTTTCTACAGAGAAAATGCATCATCACTGCAGCAGCTTAACTCTTAAACAACCAATGATAAAACCTGCTTGGGCCAAATATGACAAACATTAGAATGTCTCACTAAAACCATGCCCAAGTATAAATACAAGCCCAAAGTCAACGTGGCATAAACTCCAACACATTTCAGTAAGTAATATGAAGGAAAAACATGGTGATCTGCATTAAATTAAGGTGGTTTAGCTTTAATTACATTCACCATTAAATATATTCGATTTCCATCAGTAAACATCACTCTGTATAGAGCACCACGATCAATTATTGTCATCTTTTTATTCACATTTTAGTACATTTATTACAGTCATTTCAAATTGAGGCCATTTTCTCCATTTAATAATCAGACTTTTGTAAGTACCAACTTTATACAATATGTACAGCTGAGATAGAGGGTGAATAAAGGGGACAAGAAAATTAACAAATAAACAATGTTAAATTATTGAGAAGAAATTAAGCAGTTTGGTCACAACTAAGAGATTGCTTCAGTGCCTCCCAAAAAAAGGACTTAAGTTAATAGATTCTGACACACAAACTAAAACCGTTCATTCAGCTAAGAAATGTTTAAAACATGTACAAATCCAGATCCAATATGGACCAAACCAAAGCACAATGTTTGAGCATCAACTGTGCATTAACTCATGAGCTCATTATGTTGATTGTTTCAAAAAATATCAACGTCTATATGATGAAGAGAATCTAAGCCCAAAGGTGCACTTACTAATGATTCGGAGCTTTTCACTCATTTTAATTTCTCTTCATTCTTGGAGGATCATGGTCGCTGAATGAAGACTGAAGAAATATGTTCTCTCTGCATTTTGCTTTACTGTGGACCATCTCACAACGCCTGAACCCCAGGCTGGCTAGCACTGGTCTAGAGGATGATATTAAAGTCACCTTATCAAAGGGCAGCGGTCTGAGAAAACTTGTTGTTGTCCGAGAAAATATGAGTCCTGTATTTGACAGAAAACTACACAGACAGAGACCTTTAGGATTAAAAGAGAAATGCAGTTCAACATGTAATCTATTACAACAGGGTCAGAAAGTCAGTAGTGACTTGTAGTGTGGACTAAAACATGAGCAGCTGTCTGACCTTTGTTCTTTAACTCATATTAGCATCTGTAGTGTTACTGCATGCGCTATATCTATATATGTATGTATGAGGAGAATAAGTGTGTTTGTGTTTGACACCGTGAAGTAGACAGATTAAGACTAGAGGGGTATTAAAACTAACAACTGGAGCACTGAACCCAATCACATCATGGCTGGTGAGTCATTAACCCCTCTACATCGTGTGTGTGTGGGTGTGTGTGTGTGTGTGTGTGTGTCACTTGCAGGCAGGAGTAACGTCAGATCTTGAGTGATGCAGCTGACAGAGGGAAGGGCATTTTTCTATGAGCGCTTAAAGTGACAGCGCACACGCACACATACACACACACACACACACACACACACAATCCATGTTATCCCATGAATCACAGGCTGACTACGCTGACATTAAGACTACAACGAGAGCAGCAAGAAACATCAAAGCAAATGTCAGCGCTGTGTTTTGCGGAGCATCATCCCTCCTTCTTGTTCCCCCAACTGAACAGTTTGGACATCGGAGACTTTTTTTTTGGTTTGTCTTTCTTTATGTCTGAGAGAGAAAGAGCGAGAGAGAAGCAGGAGGGGAGGTAAACATGACAGGTGAGATTAGTTGCAGAAATCCGCTGAAATCTCAAATACCTCACATTTTTGATTATTAAAAAATGGGACAGTCAGATTTTAAAATGACTTAAAATAGAAGATATCTCTATGCCAGAGTAAATCATGATTTTTGTTATTCAACATATGCATGGCATGAATTATTTTCAACCATACGTCTTTGACACAACTATCTGTGAGTTTCTATTCTCAACAGGTTTCCAGTAGCCTAAAACAAATATTATTGAAGCCTGAGTTACTGAAATGTTTGGGTTGCAGCTGTTGGTCATTTGTGTTTTCTCCCCATTTCTTTCCCCACCGTCAAGTCAGAAGACTTTTCTCAGCTGTAACTCAGGACCTTGTTTCCTGTTTCACTTCAAAAAGGCCACTCGTAGTGACGGACCCAAAGAAAATGATCTCCAGGCCCTGTAGTTCTCCTTAGCTCTATAGAACTTTAGCATCGTTAAACGGATTGTTTTGGTTTTACAGGCCGAACTTTGTTCCACTCCAGATGTTTGCTGTCACTGCAAAGGCTCTGGATAAACCAACTGTACGCTAGCTGCCCAGCACCAAGCAGCAGACAGACACATTTAACGTGAATCTAGTCTCCTTAGCAGCTAAAAGACAGATATTTTGGTGGAGTTGGTAGAGACCAAAATCAGGGCTTAAAGTTTGTGAATATTGAACCTTCAACTTACCAAACCAATGCTAATGTTAAGCTAGTTTTCTAACATCTTAGTTACGTCAACTTTATAAGCCCATAATATCCCAAACGTGTATGATTTATAGTTTGTTGGGGAGTTCTGCCTGGAAGCAGCCAAACAAAAAAAATTTTATTCAACTTTAAATATGGTTTTAAACAACATTTGTGGTTAAAGTTAAAGTTTCTAGTCCGTTTACTCTTAAGCTAGGTCTGTTTCACCAGTGGGAATTCACAAAGCAGAAGCACTGTTGCCATGGTTACATGTAGTTTAATGTACTTAGTGTACTGATTTAGTAAGATAGATTGGAGATTTGTTTGAGGTGTCCTATTGAGGTGTGTTTTAACAAAAATCAAAAAGGGGTAATTTCTGTGGGCACGTAGCATTTATCAGATTTATTATGTGATACAATGTGTGTAAACTATCACATGGCTGCACTCAGAGTGGGAATGAACTGTGAAACTTTGGCATTAACTTTATGAATACATTAAACTGAAATGGCTAATCTTTAGCCCACGGTCGGCATTCACTCTCTGTAACAATAACGACCTTTCACTGAGGTTCAATAAATCTCCTCAATTTCAGCCCTGCTTTCCCAGTCATGAATTGCAAATGAAGCCCTGCTCCAACTTTATTCTATCAGAGGGTCAAATTAACCAGCTGCATTATCCATTTGTCTAATAGGAACGCTGCTGACAAAAAAGGGGGGGGCATTTTGTTTGATGCTTTTTCCATTAGCAGTCATTAGATCAAATGAAATGAAAACATCGCCCTGAGGCACCCTTAAAAATACAGCGCGCACACACACTTCCATAAACCACAATGAGAAGTCTATCTACTTCAATTAGAGGCGTCCATGATGGAAATGCTCAATTGGATAATTTATAAGCCAACTAAGTTGCAGTGACACAGAGGTTCTGCTAACTAATGAACACAGGGTGTGTGTGTGTGTGTGTGTGTGTGTGTGTGTGTGTGTGTGTGAGAGCACACTCACTGAAATTCATCATCATCTTGTTTAGCTCCTCATCCTCCTCTTCCTCCCTGAGAAAAATGAAGCAAGAACACAGAAAGCAAACACAGATAAACAGCAGTTCACACCTGTATGAGCATACGAGTGTATTTACACATACAAAGGAATCTGTAAGTGTTAGGGCAGGGACGTATGATGTTGTTTTGGCTCTGCACTCAAGTAAATTGGATTTTAAATTAACCAACAGCCATGAAATAACATTTTTTTCTTTATTTGATTAATCTAATTAAACTGATCTTTAATGTATTATTCATCAGGGGTCACGACTCAAACAATTATATAAATCTGTAGTGTTGTTGTTCAGCTATTATTTTAAGGGCTTCACATCCACAACAGCTGAAAAGTGCAGGAACTGTAACTCTTTTTTTATACATAGTCCCCTATTTTAGAGGATGTATTCGACACATCAAAATAAACCTAAATAAATTTGTCATATTTTTTTATCAATATCAATATTTTGTGTTACATTCTTTCAGTCATGAGTATCAGCAGGCATTTGGTATCTTCCCTGCTGATGCTCTTCTAAGCCTGTGCAACAGCTAGCTTCACTTTTTGTAAGGTAATTTTCAGCAAATAAAATACCCCGTCAGTTAAATGGAGGTCTTGATACTGCAATAAGGCTCATTGTTCCAAAACTGGGAGACTGGCTATAGGTCATGGCTACACTTTTATTCAATATGGATGTAAAGACCACAAAGCACAGATTTTCATACACTAAATACAATTTTCCATTTAACTTCTTCTTAAATGTTTACTGTAAGTGCTGTTATCTGTCTAAAAACAACCAAATCAGTTGCATACACACCTGAGTCTGTCTTCATCCAGACCCTCTATAATAGCGTTTCTGTCATTGACGATCTCCACCAGTTTGGCCATCAGCTGCTCTTCTCTCTTCCGGTCCCAGGCTGTTTTCAGACGTTCTGCTCAAACAGAAACACATTTTAGTCTCAGATGTTTTGATCAGTTTCATCTTGTGTTGAATGTGTTTCCCCCCAAACCGTCACCTGGTTTTTCCATCAGTCGCCTGAGCTCCTGCTCAACACTGGGCTGCTGTTCTTCCAGGTCCTGGGTTCTTCCACTACACAAAAAGAACAACATAATACAAATATTAATTAAAACCGTTTATTGTATTTGTTACTGTTGTCTAGAATTGCATGTTTTTAGTCTGGTTGTTTGACTAATTTAGTTTTGCTTCAAGCGATTGGTCCAACACATAAATATTTATATGGGCTATACTCATTAGTGCCTAAACACATTTTCCATAAGAGGCAGTTGGAATTAATTACATTAAGGCCCCCGAGTAAAGACTATTTTGCCAAATTACTATACCCACAGTCAAGTTTTGGGGATTTTGCTTTGGAAAAAAGCTCAACAAATATGAACAAACTGTATCCAACTTTCACCAATTTTAGTACGCCACATATTAGAGTGACCACGCAAAAGCATTTGCTTGGATTATTCCATAACATTTTTGTGTAACATAACAAACTTCCATAATTATGGAAAACATAATGACACCAAATGTATGTGGCATGACCACAGGTATGAGTGATTCTGCAAAATCTGTTTTTCTATCTTAACAAACAAACAAACAAACTGGAACTTGGCGTTCAGTGTTTGATCAAGGACACTTTGACATGGACAGGATGAACCACCAATGGTGCGATTAATGAGTGACCCTGCTGTACTTCCTCAGCCACATATGTGGGTGGTATAATAGTATAACACCATGATGAATTTAAACCTGGATTGGTTTTTTTTGCTACTTGGGGGAAGCAGGAACTAGCTATAAACACAACATTGGCATATTATCACTTTAAAAGGTGGTATGCGGAACTTACAGACATTCAGGAGATAATGAGCAATGTCAGAATTTATTTGAAGTCATGTCTCTGGCCACCTGGCAAATGTAAGTCCAACATTCAATATTTTTTTAGCTCTGTTTTGGTCTCCACCAACTCACCTTGAGCTGCTAAATGGTTCACTATGTTGACGAGTTTGTCATCAGAGTCAGTATACCGTTTGGAGATAATTCTCAGAGTTTGTCACAATGAGCAACCCCCTTTCACATTGCACACAATCAATTTATCCATTGTTAACATAAAAATATTTATTAGAGCAGCTTTAAAAATGCCGTCACTATCCTGTAACCATTGTTAACATATTCTGCAAAAAAACATGATTTCAAACACTGCAGATCTGGAAATATTTTTGTTATAAATGTTTTAAAAATGACAGGATTGGGGTCTTGATAGAGGTAGAAGTTACACTTCAATGAATGAAGGTAATAATTGCAGTGCATGTGTGCTGTTAAGTAGCATCCTGCTTCACACTTCTCTGTCTAATGCAGCCAGTGGGGGGGGCTGAGCTGTCTTGTTCCAGGACGCCTTGCTGTGGGACGGAGGAGGGAGGACACTGGGAATTCAAACTGTCAACCTTCTGGCCACAAGTCTGTTTCACTAATCGCTAAATAGTGGCATGCCCCTTTTCTAAGTGTGTGTGTGTGTGTGTGTGTGTGTGTGTATACTCACATGTAGACCAGTTCAGACTCCCGGCGAATGGCCACCTGCTTGTTCCTGATCAAGTTGAACCACTCGACCATGACCTCATCCATGAGAGAGTCATCTTCACCCTCTGACACACACACACACACAGTTAATCCCATATACACTCTTACCTCTAAAATCGGACTAAAGAGGAGGCTCATACAGTATGCATGCGTTTAACTCACCTTCTTCACTGCTGCGGAGCTTCATCTCGAGCTCGACTCCCCTCTTCTCCAACTCGTTCAAATTATCTTCAATCTCCTGCAGTTCCTTTATGATGTCCTCTTTGCAAATGTAGTCTTGCTTAGTCTACAGAACACACAAAAATATGAAATAGGAGATGTAAAACCCTGATCGATAACACAGGTGAACATAACTGATTCCCAGTGCCTTGTTAAGTGTGAAGCCCCAAAACTGAGAGAGAGAAGTAAAAGATTATCAGATAAGTCAAACATATAAATGATTACATTAATAAATAAAACATTTAATAATTAGAGTGTAAAAAGTTTGATTAAAAGAGAAATGTTATATTTTTCCGCCAATCATTAGATTAAATAAATTAATATGTATTTTACTCCTCTATATATACTTTTCACTGGCTCATTTAATTTATCAGCTCCTTAGTTTTGGTACACAATTAATCACTTCTAATTATTAGCATTAGCATTTTGTTAGTGTTAGCTTGCTGGCTAAAATGCTTTAGCTACAGTTACAATAGTTAATACAGTGAAGCTACAGCAGCATTAAGAAAACATTTTGTGGGTGATTAAGACATTCTGCTGAATGCTTATTTTGAATGAACACAAAATAAAAAGCTCAACATGATTCAATTTAAAATGATATGGTATAAGCTAACGCAACGTTATTTTCAATGTGACGCTCAGTACCTTGGAAGTCTTTGACTCTGACTTGGTGCCATTTGCAGTTAAGACTCTTCGTTCATTCAGAACTCCTGAAATAGAAAGAGATAAAATGCAGGGAAAAAATGATGAAGAGCAAAAGATAAAAGAAGGAAGCACCCCTGAGGTCTGATTCATATTTAAGAAAGATCATTTGTGGTATAAACATTTTCATGTCCATGTAGAATAAAAGAAGAACTACAAACAAGATGGCAATGTGCAGGTTTTACCTCCTTTTTTTCTGTCTAAATCATATTAAATCAGAACATTACAACACAGGTGAACATGTTACCCTTTGATGCTGGTGGAGTTACAGAAATACTCGGGCTGGGAAGATGAGGGGAGGGAGAAGGCCCGACAGAAAGCTTAGCCGAAGGTTTAGGGGAGGACTGTGGAGGACCAGCCGCTCTGTGGATGGAGGATGAGCAGAAAAGAGAAAAAGAAAAGAGAAAAATAATTTAATTAATATCCTACAAGTAGCCCATTTTGTGTCTTGCTGCAGTCCTCAGTTTTGATTCATGAGAGTGGGAGGAAAGGTCATCTGGGGAAAGGAACTCTGAGCACTGAGCATATGTTGCACCACAGAGGACTCTACTTAGTCTTGACACCATTTGGGGCGCACATGCATGTGGCGGAAGAGGAGAAACTGAAAGGTCTGACTACAAATGATGGCCGAGCCATTTGGAGGAGCAGCAGGTACAGGCTTCCTGTGGGAGGAATGGTTGGATAGATCGATGAAAGACTGGATCAAAGGACGGGTGGATGGACAGGACATCGAGAGAAAAAAAAAAGAGCTCATACAGTTATCGCTTGATGACGTTGATATGAGCCTGCCCACGTACAGATACTACCTGCTGGAGGTATGAAATTAGGAACTGAGCCAGTAAAAGCAAGGAATTAACTCGAAGCATAGAATATGGTGACAAAACAGTTAAAGTTGAAGTAAACAACTCTTACTTGGTTCCTTTGGAGACGGGTTTGAGTTTCAACCTCCAGTCTGCAGGAGACTCATTTTCTGATGCTGTTGAGAAACAAGAAATCAAACAAACGTTTGCATTTTTCAGGTGTCAGAGTCCCATCCACTATCCAATGTCAGTTTCTATTTGTATTGTTTTGTTATAAAGAGATTTGCCACCAACAGCAGGTCAAACCCAGTGAAGCCTGTGAATAGAAAAAGGTCCACATGAACTGGAACCTGCTGTGTGATTTGAGTCCAACATGGACCACCCTGAAAATAATCACCACATGAACAAGGAGCTATATTACACAGAAGTAAGTGTACAGGGTGAAGTAACATGCTGATTTTACTTTTACTGTGTGTTAAGAGAGCCATATATGATGCAATCTTTGCCAAATTTGAGGGGAAATCCCATGCAATGCAAACAGCATTTTCCCTAAAAGGCAGCCATCACAAAAGACGCATCTGTAAAACTTTGAACAGTATACACACAGTATGTAGAACTTTGTGAACCGTATATGTAACAAAATAATCTAAACTCAAGGTACACCTCATAGCTGTGTGTAGTCTTCTTCATGTACAATGTAGTATTAACAGAAGAAGATGAGGTGCGGGTTGATACCTCCGAAAAGCTAGAAGTGTAGCTTGTTACACACTTCTAACTTTCTGTATTTCAATATTTTTTAACTATGAAGATGTAATATGTGTAAAACTTTCCCAGAGCTGATCAAGCAGGTGGCTTTAGGGCAATGAACACTAGAGAAGAGAGAAATCTTCTTCGGCACATGTGCTGGGTGAACAACTTTTGAAATGAATGGGTCATTTCGTTTCCAAACTGAACTTTGTTTAGTTGTTGTTAGTTTAGTCTGGTGGCCTGCTTTCTTTTAGCCTTTGGTAAGCGATCATTTTACAAATTTCTGCTGTCTAAATGTATGTAACACATATGATGTGTTTCATCTTATCGTAATCCTACTAAGTTAATATAAGTTAAATCCTTACTTATGTGATTTCAGAATTTACCCAATTTAAAACAACATTTTCCACCATACCCTAGTTTATATTCTCCAAACAAGTACAACCAGCAATTTCTCACACATATCTGGGTTTCTCACAGCGTTTTTGGTGGGGGTGAGCCACTTCACCTGACACAAAGGACTAAATATTCATACATGCATACACACACTCCATATACTACCAGGCTAAACTACTTCATGTCCAGTTATCACTGTAGTGTGTGAGTTTAACCTGAGGTGTTGGGCGATGCACTGCCGGGGTTTGAGCCTGCTCTGTCTGGAGTTCTGGCTCTGAGTTCACTCCTGCTGGCCGGGCTCAGAGCAGAGTTCGGCGTGCCCGGAGTTTGCAGGTCAGCGAGGATTGACGGGTCTGCTTTCAGCTTTACTCTCCCTCTGACACTCTCTGTCTCCCTCTTAGGAGTCTCAACCTGAGATGGTCTGATTAGAGGTGAAGAGTTATTAAATGCCATTATTCACCAGCAGAGGTCAGGCCAAAGCAAGATATTATATAGACATTCTCACTCACTTGTCCGTTTTCTTCAGCGCTACATTTGTCCCAGTAGGCTTACTGTTGTTATTGTTGTTCTCCTCAGCCAGTTTTTTGGAAATGTAGGCTGCTGCTGCTGCTTTTGTCTTACTATTCTCACATGCCTTCCCCGAATCTTCACCTACACCAGCTGCTTTAGCTCTCTTCCCACCTGTGTTCAAGCTCACATTTGCTTCTTTACTGCCAATACCACCAACATTCATGACCACAGTCACAGCCTGACCTGCTGTGGCTTCCTGGACCTTACTGGTCACATTCTGCCATTTATTTGTGTTGAAGTTGGTAGTTGTAGTTATTTTCTCCACATCCTTAGTGGTGTTATCTGACTGGAAGAACTTGAGCTTGGACTGCATTGTCTTTGCCGCCGTGGTTGAGGTACGAGGAGCAGCAGTGGGCCTGGTGTTCACAGAAGTGGTTGTGGTGACGGTAGGTTCGCAAGTGGTCCGTGAACAAGCTGTGGGTTTGGAGACAAAAGGTGTCGGACTCTCTTTAGCAGCAGAAGAGAGACTTGAAGCAGGCCCAGAAGGAGACGAAGCAGAAAAGGTGCTGGGTTTCTCCGTCAGAAATTTTTGCCCCGGCCTGGAGGGTGTATTAGCGGGAGTGTTCTTGTTGGTTTTAGTGGAGTCTGGTAGCGGAGTGAATTTGGAGACAAGGGTGTTTGTGGGTAAATCTCTGAGAGTTGTTGTTGTGTTTGTAGGTGACAGAGACCTGAAAGACGAAAAACACAACACATTGTTACAATTCCAAAATTCTTCCCACACAACTCCTGTGCCTACACACTTCCGCTGGCCGATCAGAGCTCCTGTTGGTGCAGTTTTAGCTTGAATACACCCCTTTAATAACGGGGTGTTTTCACAGTCTGTGGAGGTCAGGAAGAATGAAATACATCTTTCCATACAGCCTAGAGGTAATGATTTTCTTTGTTATGGATCAAATACTGGATGCTTTGTACAAGATGTTGTCTACAGGATGGAATTCCTAAATTTTCTCTCAAAGAAGAGAAGAGCTGCCGCTGCAACGAGTGAGAACCAGAATCATTCATGACTCATAAAAGTACAATAAGTTGTTCTTTTAATTAAAGTGATCATGAAATGGAAATTGTAAATGTTAACGCAGGAGACAAATAAAGCAACATGGAATATAATAAGAAGGGCACAGGGAAATGGAATAACAAAAACAAAATGTTAAAAGCCTTTTTGAAATTAATATTGTAATTTTATTTTATTTTATTTTTTTAAAAGGAGAACTCCGGCAATTTTACACATCAAAGTCTGTTTACAGGTCTTTGGAACTATAACTACTGCATAAGTTAAAAAAACTATTGAAAAGACTTTTGAGGCTCCAGAGGGAGCTGTGCAAAAACCTGAAACACTGCCTCAAGCGTGGAGTCTGTGATGAGTGGAGCAGTTAGAAAATGAAAGAAATGTGAAAATTTTTATTAAAATCGATATATAATTGCTTTTTTAGATTTATCAATTCATTAACTGATTTTAATTAAAAACCAAAAGCTTCTATAGTCCTTCTGGTTGCATACTCTAGATTAATTGTAAGGATCAGTTATGATTTAATTAATTTGCATGGGGCCTTACTTTGCACAGTTCCTGTGATAGAGCTTCCCGTCCACTAGATGTCGCTGCACCAGATGAACATGCTTGTTACAGGACACACATTTGTTACTCAGGGTTCCTGACTGATGGGATTTCTCAACCAGAACATCCTAGAAGAGGGGAGGAGAGGGTGAGAGAGGTTTCATGAGGTGGAAATGGCAATGTCATCCAGAACAAGAAACTAATCTATCACCATAATTGTTGTAACTGATCTGAGGCAATGTGGGTATTTTTGTTTGTTTTGTAACAGTAGTTTGATACAGACACAACAACTGAACTTAGAGGGATTTGGCTTGACAAACTTCCACATTCATCATCATTGAAGAATTCCAAAATTAAGCCATTGTTATGCTTTCTGGACACACATTTTCATTTCATTTCATATAGTTAGTGATGCTTGTGTTAAGTATTCGGGCAGGAAAGATTACCTGCGTGGAATTTCTGGTTAGCTTTGGGGAAGGAGAGGGCCTTCTGATGTTGGAGGAGGGGGGGAGGCTGTTCTCTCTGGTGGGTTTGGAAGAGGGAAACACCTTAGATGCCACCGGCTGGTTCTTCTTCCCAGAAGGTTCCTCTTTGGGATCTTCAGCTGGACGCTTTATACCTCCCATACCACCAACTGCAGAAAAAACACATAGATGAACAAAAGATATACAGACCGAGGAGACGGGACGAAGGGGACAAAGGCAGAGACAGACACAGTGAGACGCTGATACTCACTCGGGGAGCGTCCATGGAAGTAGTTGTAGTACTGGGAGACGTATGTCAGGATACTGAGGCGGTCAGGAACCTTAAGAGCCACCATGTCTTCTGCATCCAACAGTGCTGGAATGCCCAACTCCTCCTCCGCAACCTTGAACGCCTGCAAATAACATCAACTTTATCCAACAGGATGGATTTTTAGACTGTAGAACAAGGGGCCAAAGATGGAAACAGACCAGTAAATCACATAAAAAGCAGATAGTCAACACACCTCATACAAGCCATTTGCTGCCTGCTTGATGTTGGTATTCAAGTACATTTCTTAGAATTCTTTTTTGAGAGAGAGAGAGAAAGGCCGTGTCAAAACACTGGCCAAAATCAGTGTTTTGACACGGAGGAAAGCAAGACTGCAAATACAAGCGGGCAAGTCTTCATATGTATTTGTTTTTATTTTTATTGTCCGTCTTAAGACCGAGCATTGAGTTTTACAGTAGGTTTTCTTTGTTAAAATAAATGTTTTCTATCATTCATCTCTTGCTTTTGCGCATCCTAAATAAAATCCTGTTGTTCAAATGGCAAAATTCGGACCAAAGATTGAATCTACACCTCATGTCTTAAGAAAGTGAGTCAGGAATTTCCAAACTAGATTCACATTCAGCTATTCCATGGAAGCGGAAAGAGAGAGCAAGCAGAGGCAGGCCAACAAACACATAACTTAATCAGTAATCAGATGATTAAGGGAGCCATAAAAACACTGTTTACTTTGCTGTGCCCTATGGCACTTTTATCTTGTGCAGCTTATTGTTGTTGTATTAGCCAGTCTGTCGTTCTGGCTTTGTTTCAGTTAAGATCCTGAATACTGTCACATAATCGCTGCTAATTTATCCTTTTATTCTGTTTCATTTTAAAGAGGAAATGTTTGTGATGTTAATCTTTTGTCAGTCCCAGAGCTCAGAGTCCAGTGATGAAGCTCCGACGAGAAAATCAAAGTAAAGAATGCAACAAAGCAGCCAACGTCAAAGTGCCCAGATTGAAACACTCTGTATTTGGCAATGACTTTTTCCCTCAGCTATGTTTGATCACTGATGCTTTTCGATTTTGAAAATTCCCTGTTACCCAACACCAAGTGGTGCTAATGCAATATCCAGAGCCAACAAACACAGAGGAAATGTATGTCTGCAGAAAACAATATCTTCCATTATCGATTTATAAATCAATTATCTTTGGATTGATTTATTAATAATTTAGTCTATAAAATTTCGGGACATTGTTTTAAAAAAGCAACATCCATAGAGCAGCGCTGATAGCATGGCTAAAAATAAGTTTGTTAACAGGAGGATCAGGATTAAGAAATTAAGTGAAACCCTGTGTGTGTTTGGGAAACATGAGTTTGTCAGGACAAAAAGAATTTAAAACATGCAGAGGTCAAAACGCAGAACTTAAATGTCCTACCAGTTTGTTGTTCTCATAGACATTTTCCTTTTTCAGTGAATCAAAGTTGCTGCAACAGAGGAGAAAAAAATGTGTAACAAAACACATGTGATCCAACTTTCCTTCCTCATTCATTTGTTTACAAGCAGTCTAGACCAATCATGTGCCATTTTGTCATACACAGGCCCTCACATAAACATATATCATGCTACTGACAGTTGCACAACCGCTGTGAACTACAGCCAGTATGTCATGACACTGAAACTTACAGAGAGCTCAGCCACCATTCATCACAGGCAACGTGTTTACATTGAGTAAACTGAAGCCAATCTGTATTCAACCAGTATTTAGCACTTCAGCCCATGTAAACATGAAATGTGCAGTCACATTGGTCTAGCTGTAGGTAAAAACTGGAATGGCAACGGACTGGAGCAGATACAACTACGGTCTGTGTGCTATAATGGCCTCTCTGGAACAAAAGTTAAACAGATGATGAGTCAAGAGATGAGAAGATAAGCCAAAGCCTAACGTGGACCGGTCTTATTCAGACCATCTTGAGACTGTACAGCTGTCAAGTATAAAATATTAAACTATTATTCTCTGGTGGAAATTCCCCAGTAGTCATCAGAAAGTCCTTGGAAAAAAACAAAGGGGTTGTCCGTTTTACTTTCACATTCCTAAATTCCAAACATTTGACACCAGATGGAAGAAGATGTTTAACACAGATAGTGTGAGATCGTACACAACTTTGATTTTTAGCTCTAAGGGGACACACTTCAGTCCAAATAATAAGTAGTAAATTGCAGCCCTAAACTGGATTAGACTATATATTCAGATACATGGTTTCCAAAGTAAAATATGTCTGTGCTTTGAATTCAGTGGTATCTAAATTCATATCTTTATCACACATAACACTGTTGTTCCCTTAGTAAATTTTAACTGAGCCAGGCGTTTTACCAGGTTAAATCCCTGACACCAAGCCTGTAAGACAGTCAAGTCTGGCTCAAGTTCAAGTCACAAACTCTACTAAAAGTTGTAAAATGTCCAGTCATATTAGTTGGGCAAGCTGTACAGAAAAACTAAATCCAGTCCAAATGTAAAAGCATACAGACTTCACCAACACTATGGTTAGTGGCCCCTGGGGGCCCATATTCATATTGGCCCCTTTGGTTGCTGAGCTGCAGTCCACTGTTGAGCTCCTACTCCTGTTTTTCCTGCAGACCCATGAAGCTGAAGTTTGATCCCTTTCATCAAACAACTCCAGGAACCACCATAAAGCTGGAAAGTAAAACCAGTAGACTACTTTGTTGTGTTTAACTTGATAAGTTCCAATGGCTTCGAAACCACACCCTCCTTCCCTCAACTAGCCGGGATACACTTACTGACTGACTGAGGTGCGCTTTAAAAACTTCACTCAGTCTTCTGGATTTAGTACTTACATGAGATCAGGTCTTTGTTTGTGGATGAGGGCGCAGAAAGCCAGGCCGTCCCTGAATGACGTGGTCATGTTGGTGATGGACACATCCCGGTAGCCCTCACACCGGAGCCGGCACCACTGCTGCAGCGCCTTCACCGCCGACATGCCGCCGGAGCTCAGACCCGAACTGATCCGTGCGTGAGTGCAGCGGCGCCGCTGTAGCCTCGATGATCTCCCCCTCCCCGCAGCAGCACGCTGCTGAAAGTTTCCACAGCTGCTCGGAACGCTGGAAGCGACAGAACTGTGGAGGGAATCACCTTTTCTCCGCTGAGAAAGTGGAACTAAAGTGGATGTGACACCTGCGAAAGGTCGATAGTGACGCGGCATGGGTGGAGTTCAGTCCCCTTTGTTTCTTTTAACCCACTCCGCCTGTGCGCGCGTGTGTGCGTGTGACACACACAGATTAATCACAGGCCATAAATAAGACTTTAAAGATCATGAGTCCAAAATACTTACCTACCTATAATAATTATTATAAGCTTTTACATTATATATTTATGTTTCTGTTCACTTTACCGGGTCTTAATGTTGCTCCACCGAATTTTCCAGATTTCCAGGAATAGCCAATAATCCTGTTGGTTTAAAAAAACCACCATGTGCAATTTGTGTTTAATTAATGTAAACTCCTCCTTAAAAAAATCACAAACAAAACAGAGAGTAAACAGTTACCATAACATATTTAGGCCTACATTTTATATTCATATTTGCTGAGCTATTATGGGAATATGTCATATTGTTTTAAGGATAATAATGTGGAGCTATTTTAGTATATGGATGATAAACTGTGAAACCAGTTAAGAAGGTGTGGTTGTGTTAGTCAGCATGTCCTGTCCTGTCTGCTGGGTGTGTTGGGGGGGGGGCAGGTGGTGTCTGTGTACTAAAGTTACCTGACACCTGCACACATGTTAAGAGTACCAGAGACAATAGTTAAGAGACATAATAAGAGTTGGTCTTGACCTGCTCTATAAGAAAAATTGACCTAAGATAACTTTATGATATGGCGCTACATTAAAAAATCTGAACTGAAGCCAGTGTTCTGTTCATAATGCGGCAGGCCAACAACAGAAAGAGTTTTGCATATTTAGAATTGCGAATACTTGTGGACTTTAGATCACCCTCTTATCTGCAATGTAATGTTTGTTTCTGCTCCTGTTTATTTGTCTGTCTGTTAGTAGAATAATCTGCATATTTCAATTAAATCACGTGGGAAGTTCAGGAAAAAGGAAAGGTCATGGAAAAAAGAGTTATAGGCCTAGTTACTGGAGCTAATTTGAAGAAAATCAAGCTAATTTGATGACAGGTTAAATATTTGGCTGGTTGTTGAACTGGCCATGTCATGGAGTAGCAGACCTCACCACACACGTGTATGTATTCATTTTTGTTGTGTTTCATGGCCACATTTTAAAGTCAAAACGGTTGTTTTTCATGTAAAGTGTGTTTCAGTGTGATTTCTTTCAGAAGCGGTACTTTTACCTGCTGTTCAACATAGAGGTTTTTACAGTGGCTGCAGTGATGATATAGAATTAACTGGGTGAGTGGGTCTGTCTGTGGTCCACTACTTTTATGGAGGATATTTTTGGTCATAATTTAAATTAAAAGTCCAAATAGAAAACGCAAAGTCCAAACAGAAAATGCAAAGTCCAAATAGAAAACGAAGAGATATTAACTTAAAAAGATTATTATTTTACTCATAACTACTAGGAATAATTAGGCCATAATTAAAATTCAAAGTCCAAATAGAAAA